>BQNB010147402.1:0-16444 GCA_026074375.1 Tanacetum coccineum
ATTTTAGTATTCTCTATATAGACACCATGTGTTGTGATGATATCCATTCTTGTTTACGCCTCGCGTTTCCTCCTTGGCGGGTTATGTGACAAAGCCGTTACTTTCATTTCATATACTTTTTCCATCAATCAGATTTCCTTGTACTCTTAAGGTGAGTTCATAACCTCACATTTTAAATCTTCTAATGTTTTCATAAACCCGCGAGGGGGATACATGTTAAAAACCAAGAATGCAAGTGTTTTTCCAACTGTATGCTATCCAGATATATTATTGCCTAAGTACCTTCCAGTGCCACTATTTCCATATCATGAAACATTAATTACTTACGAGTAAACGCAAATATTGTGGATAGATCTATTGGGGGTGACGACTCCTGTTGGTATACCCGTTCATGGGGTAGCCAAACGCACTATATTTGACTTAATGGGTAACCTTGGTAAGTTACCTTTCCACGAGGACATTTGTTCCTCAACCAATGTCACTACGGTGATTTCCATGTTAACGTATTGATGTCATGAGCTTAGGGCAATAATAATGTTTTCTATGATAATTGTACTCATTGCAAATATTACTATTTATGGGAGTATAACAACGTAACCCACTATCTATGATGACTTGTATTTAACTATTCATCATAAACCTATGAATTTCACTCAACCATTGTGTTGGCCTTTTTAACATGTTTATCTCAAGTAATTGAGCAACTTATGGCACGAAGTGGCACAGACTTGAAGATGGCTAAATTGTTATCATTCAAACTTTATGTTTCTAGATTTTGGGACCTCTTTTTGTAAAAACTCTGATGAATAAATGAATGATAACAAAATTTTCCAAAACGTCTCTTTATGAGTCGTTTTCTATGATTATGTCTATTGATCCATGAAGTAAAACCCCAGATTAGCTTCCGCATCTATATGTCAAAAATGGGGGTGTTACACCTTATTATTCAACACAAATTTTCCAACCATTTTATTCTCATAAAAGTTATAGTCCTTGATTAAATGGTTGACACTTCCACATACAAAACAAGTTTTCTTCTTAAACTCAAAACCATCCCTTAGTTTTTGAGTCATCATTCTATTTGAGTTTCTTTTATTACTCCTAGGACTTTGACTTTTCCTAGGGTACTCTTCTTGCCTAGGTGTGTTTTCCTTATTAACAAGTTTCACATTCTTACCAGATTTGACAAAATTGATTTTAACAAACTTTGGTATTGTCTGTACAGCTGAAGGTCTAAACACACAGTCATCATCACTATCAGACTCCCAATCTTCAATAAGAGGAGCACCAGACATAATAGTTTTGGATTTTTCCAAACTATCCTTACTAGTTAATTTAGACTTAAAGACATAATCAACTAACCCAGCAAAGGATAAGTCGGGTATTGGGGGCATATAGTTCATAGTGAAAGGGGGGGAACTGTATGAAACCCTTCACCTGTTTTGAATCTATCATTACTAGATTATCATCCTCGTCACTTTCTCTATTATTAAACTTATTATGAACTATTTCACTCTCATTCATCTGACTCTCATTTATTTAAGCATCATAACCAAGACCATTTTTATCTTTAGTACTTATTTGACTATTAATCAGTTTGGTTAGATTCTTTGATGATTCTTCAAATTTTTCAAGTTTAAGTTTCAAATCATCTTTCTTTTTTAAAGCCTCTTCTAACTGATTTTTAAGGTCTTTGATAGAAACATCTTTGACTTGGACATCATATTTCAAGAATGCAATACTTTCTTCATAAACAACTTCATTCTTCTCATGAACAATTATCCTAGCTTCTAGTGATTCTAAGCCTAATTGATAGCCTGTTATTTCTAGATTAGCTTTATTAAGAATTTCACGCTGTTGATCATACTATTTTTGAAGAGATTGATAAGATTGCAAACATTCTTTAGAACAAGTATGTACCTTAGTATCTGAGCTGGATGAACTAGATGAAGATGAATGAGCCATTAGAGCAAAGTCTGTGGGTCCTTCTTCAGCTTGATAGCTCCAATTATAACCCATCCCATCAGCAACAACCAAGGCATTAGCAGAAGTCTCTACTTGTACAACCCTCCTTGGATTATCTCCATTTCTATGCCCTTGATTCCTTGGTACCCTACATTTTCTAGCAAAGTGACCTCTCCGGTGGCAGTTGTAACATTCAACTTTTGTTTTATCAAAGCCTACAGTTTCTTTGCCATTGAACTTCAGATTCCTTCCTGACTTGTTTATGAATCTCTTCACCCTCATGGTAAGCATGGCCACTTGCCATTTGAGATCCATCTCTTCAAGATCATTAGTATCAATCTGTTTTAGGTCTTCATTATCCAACTATGGACTATTGCATTAAGTAGCAAAGAAGGAAAACATAACATCATCAACATAGGTTGAGGAAGAAGTTTGTCCTTGTGAAATTGCAGTATTAACATCATGAGCAGTATTAACTGCTTCATTAGTACTTCCAATGTTTTTTGAAGATACAAACGCCACATTCTGAGAGTTTGAGCTTGAGCTTTATTGGCCTTTAATCTCAACTTCATACACCTTTAAGTTGTTGTATAAATCATTGATCGGTTCAAACTATACCTTAAAATATATATATATAATATAATGAAATATAAAATATATAGTAAGAATAGTCTAAAAGCAGAATCAATGATACCGAGAAGTAGTATAGAGCTTTCCCGGCGCTCGTCTTATCCCTCATCGGAGGTTATGTAATGGTAAATTCGATACTCGATCGATAGATTTGAGTTCTGAAGAAGGGAGGGAATTGGTTTGGAGAGGTTGAAAAAAGTCCAAATTAGATAATACGGGACTAAAACGTTTAAGAAAAACCTAGAAATTACGAAATTAGAACTAGAAAACGAGACCCAGGCATTCCTCGCTACAAAAGGGGGGAAAACATAAAAATCTTTAAAAATAACCTACGGAAATTTTTCACTTCTAAAATTCTCTACGGGGGTCAAATAAGAAGAAATGAAAAAGACTGAGACCGAAAACGGAGTTCGATTTCTGACCAAAACGAGCCAAAATCAAAATCGCCGTGTACCCAGGGTCCCGTCGAAGGTTAAACCCCATGTTTTTCTTTTATTTTTTGTTTTTTTTTTAAACGATTGAATGAATGTTGGAAATAGTCTATGAAAAAGATGAAAAAAAAATGAAAATTTGATTTGAATACCAATAATGAATTTGTTTGATAATAAAGTGGGTGTGATTAAAAAGATTTATTCTTGAATTAAGAAAAAAATGACCCCATCTACGAAACAAATTTTATATTTTTTCCTACAATACTAGTTGGTTATATTAGTTTAGGTTTTAACTATAAAAGAATAATTTTTTAAAATTAGCAAATAAAATATTCTTTTTGACATATTAATTTTTGTTAGATTATTTTGTAATATTTCTATTTATGAAATTATAATTAACTTTTAACTAAAATTAAATTCAAGAAAAATTATTAAACGCATTTACTTAAAAAATTCTAATACAATATTTACCACGTAAAAAAATTTACTGTTCTTTAACTCTAATGTTGAAAGTTCCTACGAAAAAATTAAGAAACTAAATAAGTCTCAACAAATAAGCCGAAAGAATAAGCTTAACAGTACTTATAATAGCCTTAAACAAACCCAAGAAATAAAACATAAATTAATTTCCAAGGTGCCCTTGGGTCTTTAACGAAGAAAAAAAAAAGAGACCTAGGGTACTGCATAGTCCGAGTGGTTTATTATGTGGGAAGTCGACAAGTGGGGTAAGTATGTTTTTGTTTTTTTTAAAAGGGGTTTTGTACTCGAGAGGTCCGGGTTCGGGTCTTGCTCTACCCGGGCCTCATCTTTGTCTGTTTCCCCTCTTTTTTATTTTTTTGAAACTCTAGGGTAGGAATTGTCAATAAAATAAAGAAATAGAGGGATAGGCTGGGTGTCTTTTGTCGATAATGTTCTTATGTTGAGATATAGAGAGATTTTAAATTATTTTTTATTTTGATGTTTTGTAGTTAGGTTGACGGTTTTGATGTTTAGTTTTTATTATTAGTTTTTGTAGAAGAGTAGTGTTGTTGTATTTATAAGGGGTATTGGTGTTTTTATTTATTTAGTTTAGTGTTGGTAAAGTTATGTGTTTTTTGTATGGGTGTTGTTTTTCTTCAATATGTTAGTGATGTCTGTTAGGTAATTTCTATTTATTTTTTATGTAGCTTAGAGGGTTGGGGTGTTTTTTTTCGTTTTATTAAATATGGTTGTTTTTAAACTTATTGGTGAAAACTTGATTTTTACACCATAATAGTGCCTTAAAAAAAACGAATGAATTAACAAAAATAAACTTTTTCTAAAAATTATCACTAAAATTTTACTTTTATTTTTCAAAAATACTAGATTTAAAAAGAAAATTATTGCAAAAAGAATCAAAATTTTTTAAGCATTTTTCTATTTTTTATGATTTTTCTAAGAAAAAGAAATTAACTAAAATCTATTTTAATTCCTAGAAAATTCAAATTTAATTGGAAAAATGAAGAAAAATGATTTTTATATACTAGAAAAGTGCAGAAAATGAATGGAACAAAAAGCCCTAAATTTTATAAACTAATTGAAGCCTAATTTTATCAATTAAAACTAAAACCCTAAGTTTTATTAAACTAAAATGAAAATTATTAAATTTATTTATTAAAATGAAAAGACAGGGTAGAAATTGTAAAAAAAGAAAGTAAAGGGTAGGCGGGCATACTTTAGGAAATTTACACTACAGTGAAAACGAATAACCTTGAACTATGGGAAAAGTACCAAACAGACCCTACGCTATGGCTTATTTTTGGCTTATTAAAAAGTGAGATTCAGCTAAAACTTAAAACTACAAACTTGAAGAACAGCTTAATCTCTACAACTTTAACAAAAGTACTTCCTACTTTAATCCACTAGATAAGCTAAAAAATAAGCATCTTGATTCCTGTTACAGAAACTAAAGGTTTTAAGATCTTTTTGGGTTTTGGCTCATTCCCAGCTTATTTGTGGATGAAAATAAAAAACAAAAGATGCTTTATGAAGCCCAAGATGTGTGCAAGAGATATCTAAACAAAAATTAACTAAGCTTTAATAAAAATAACAAGAAAATTGAGCTGAAAACATGCTAGTTTAGCTTAAAACTGAAATAAGCTTTCTCTAATAAGCTAAACAGCTTACTACTGAACCTCAAAAGCTGAAATTTTGGATATAAGCTAAGCTTTAGATTTAAAACTTACCTAGATAAAAGGTTTTTCAATTTTACAACTAAAAATGAAAATTCAAACTAGAAAATAAACTAGAAATCTACATGCTGCTGTACCACTTTTGCAGGTTAAAATAAGCTAGTCTAGGAGCTTAACTTTGAAACTAAAGAGCTTTTCTAGATTAAGCTAATGGAGTACTATTAACAGGCTTAATTTCAAACTCTACTACTAACTACTTAAGCTAAAAAAATGGCTAGAAAAGTGATGAGCTACAACAGTTTTAACTGAGTTAAAACTGTTGTATGCTGATGCAATTGGCAAGGTGCTTGTTTGCAGGCTTAGTCTCAAGAGCAAGAACTCATAATCCACTTCATTAGATACATTTTAGTGACACAAAGCTTATTTTGAACTCTAAAATGTTTTTAACAAAACTCATCACTAAAACCACATTGAGCTAAAGCTGCCCTGGTGCAAATGAAGACTTTTTACAATCTAAACTTTGTAAAACTAAACTTTAACTTCTAAAACTTGTTTTAACCTTGAAATTAAGAACTAATACATCTATGTAAAAAGATTTGACAGTATTTCTTTGACTTTAAGAGTCAAAGAAAGCTTAAACCAAACACTACCTTATTAAAACTGTCAAAACAAATCAACATTCAAATTCTTATTTAAAAGCTTAAGCTGACAAAACCTTATATCCACTCTTCTTAATTCTAACCTATTTAAGCTATTTAAGCTATAAAATCTATAGCTTATTAAGAAAATTAAGCTACTTACTCTACTAGGCCTATACTACTACTTATAACAGAATTGAAAGACAAAGTGATTTTGCACAAAATTCATTTAATGAAAACTCTAAACAGCTTAATAACAGTCCTAAACAATTGTAATTGAAGAGAATTAACAAAATTTGAACAGCAATAAGCAAATGTGAAAACTCAAATTAAGCTAAAATGAAACTTAGGAAATATAACCTGAAAGTTTTGTAGTCTCAGACCTAAGCCACTCCTGTAGAGTGAGTGGCTTATATACTTGTACCTAAATGGCTCCCTAGCCTCTAAACCTCAATAAGCTTGATTTTAGCTTATTTTCACTTGTACTTCCAAATTGAGCTCAAAACTACTCAAGTGTCCATGATTTGAATGCAAATTGATAAAGGTAAGTAAATGACTAGCTAAAGACAGAATTTTAACTAAATTTTAGCTTGTGAACAGTAATAAGCTCAATTGAGCTTATTGAGAGCTTATTGATCAAAATCGACTTAGAATTGAAAACAAAAGACAATAAAACTTGTAATCTGAATTGATATTGCTAAAATGATTAAGTACAAGATTAGAAGAGAAGAGTACAAGAGCTTTAAAGCTGTTTTAAAAAACTTGAAAGTAAATGCTTAATATTGAGAGAAAATACAATACTGAAAATTAAAACAAAAACAACAACTCAAAAAAATGAGCCCTAAGCTGCTATTTATAGAGGAATGAAGAAGAGGAGGGAAAAATTCTTGAATCTTTGTTAGTTTGGTGAGAGCAAACCAAAAACAAATCTTGACCCTTAATCTTGCCTTGGAGCCCGAGTCGTAGGTGTGGATTGCCAACATGGCTAAGGGTTCTAGGGAGTGGGGAAAGCTTAGTGGAGGGGGAGGGGATGGATTATCCATGGTGTTTTTCGAGTTGCAGGGTAAAACGGGGGTGAGGTGAAAATGGCGGGAAGGGGTTTTTTTTGGGTTAAACTGGGTAAAAAGAGGTTAGGGGTAACAGGGTGTATGTTTGGGGAATTGGCACTATCGGCCCCTCAAAGATATAAGGTTCATTGCACAATTCGTCCTTGTTGTTAAATAACTTTGGGGACTTGGCAAAACAAGTCCCCAAGAGTTATATGTTTAATTGCAATACTCGTCCTCGGTGGCTATAAGTTAAGGCTTTTGGCAGAATAAGCCCTTGGTTTATATCTTTGGCATCTTGGCAGTTTGCACCCTTGTCTTCTTTTTTCTCTTTTCTTCTATTATAAATATAAGTTTAGGGATTTACAATTTTAGTCCCTAAACTTATATTTTTGGACTTTTGGCCTCGGGGTTGACTTGGGTTGACTTTGACTTTGACCAGTTGACTTTTCTGTTGACTTTTTGACTTTTCGGCTTCGATTTGGCTTTGTCTTTCACAGTCTTTTCCATTCCGAGTCTGGTTTTGTCGTTTTGGCTTTGTTTTTCGTCTTTTTCTTAGATATCCGTTCCTGCACAATACAATTAGCAAAACAAGCGTATATTTGGCATTTTAAGTCCGTTTTTGGTTATTTTAGCTCGTTTTTAAAGGTAAAAGATATGTGTAATTAAACACATACCAAAAGGCGACGAAACCACGCATACACATTCGTAACGACGGAATAGACACACATGATTGCTCACTCCTTAACTTGAACAAGCTAAAGGTATATTATCTAAGGGCGAACCTCACATTGTGAGAGTAGAATTTTGAGGGTTTTTTTTTGCTAGTCATATAAATTCCTATCCATGAGAAGCTAGTAATACTCGGTTTTCATTGGTGTGTGTCGTAACAAAATTTAAATTTTGATAAAAATCACCATTTTATGCTATGTTTTTTGATAATTACCCATCTTTTTAAAAATTGGACAAGCAAATGACAAATTTAAAAGAATAGTTTCTAAGTGCTTTATTTCCGCAACACTTAAGTTGACAATGTCCTCAATGTTCTTATAAAAATCAGGTTAAAACAGATAAAGGGAAAAGAAAACAAGGAAAAGAAACTAGTACTCCCCTGGTTTACTCAATAATGGAGAAGAAACATGCGATAACTGGTTAAATCGTCCTTCGAGAATCATCCAATAAAACTTCCTAAGAACTTCCAAGCTTCTTCTCATCAAATATAACCTGTAATCAAAGACAGAGCCAACTATACCAATCATAAAATATGCGTTTTACCAATATACAATATGAATTTAGGGTTCGACTCGATAGATAGGATGAAAGAATTGTTAAACTCATTAGGTTTTGCAGGTTTATAACGGAAAAATAAATATATTAAATGTTGCGCAAGTTTTATTTTCAAAAATAATTAAAAACTTTGAGTTTTCTTGACCTGGGCGTTTGACGTCGTCAGGGTTGTGGTGACCCCGTCACAGGTGTCGTGGTGACGGCGTCACATGTTAATCTAGACGCAAGACTCCACAGTCTGTGAAAACAAAAATTTTGTTTTTGATGAAAAATTTTCTGCACTTGATTCCATAAGTTAATTCCTGTATAAATGGCTGTACAAAACCTAAGATTTAACAATTCAATCATATGACTCGAAACTGACGCGAATTAATCTAAACAATTCATTTAACATGTTTGAATTTGGCTCAAAAGCCGCATAAAATCCCCTACACTTATTGTTTGCAAAATACCTTTGATTGAAATTAAGACAAAGTTAAAGACAAACAAAGCATGATTACAAGATAGTTCAAACATAATAAAACAAACCATGAAGAATTAAAACACACATGACATTCCTAATATGCGGGAAAGTAAATTGGGTTGCCTCCCAAGAAGCGCTTTTCTTTATTAACGAGTCTTGTAGCTAGACTCGAAGTCACACGTCAAGTGTCGTAGAAGTGGTCCAAGTCGATGATCTCTCTTGGACTTTCTCTTTCGGAGAGCTTCCTAGTGGTGAATAGGATTGATTGAAGGGTTTTGGTGAATTCCTCTCCATCGGGTCGATTAATCTAATCTTGGCATGCCCATGCACCACTCCATTTTTTGGTGGTTTGTCCTAGTTAATTGGTTTTTAATTAGGTCCTCTGACTCCCACATGTTACACTTAAGGCTAATGGGCATGGCTCCTAGAAATTCTACCATTCTTCTAAACACTAAGGTATCCTTGAAAGGATTAAGCTCGTCAATCTAAAATTTCCATCTCTGGCAAATGGGCAGTCTAGAGAAGTCTTTCTAGCATAAGTAAGAGGGTTTTGCGCCTATTTTATCCGTGCTAGGTCGGGGTTTATAGGATTCCCTTTTTCTAAGTGTGGTCCAGTAAGGTGCTTCCTCCTCACCTAAGTCTATTCCTTTTACACTGAATACCGACCTAGTGATTCCTTATCCTACCGCTATTTTGGCCATCCTACAATCAATAACTGCGTTGGCGGTAGCTAGGAATCCTCTTCCTACAAGTAAAGGGGTCTCGGGGTCCTTTTTTCATGTCGAGTATGTAGAAATCATTTAATAGTTTTAGTTTTCCTATGTGGACTTCTATGTCTTTAACGATCCCTGCGGGGTAGGATTTGGTTTTGTCAGCCAACCTAAAGATATGGGCAGTTTCTTCTAATAATCCGATGTTAAGCTTTTTGAAGAGGTAAAGTGGGATTATGTTTACACATGATCCTAGATCAGCTAGCGTGTCGAAAATTTTGAGTCCCCTAATCTATAGGGTAGAGTGAATAGCCCGGGGTCTCCCATCTTTGCAGGTGTTTCTCCTTGAACAAATGCTGACCCGTTTTTGCCTAGTTCTAAACTCTCAACGTATTTATCTGATATAGCATTATAGATTAGAGCGTGGGCTAGGACTTCGAGAACCGGTAGGTTAAGATGCAAATCTTTAAACTCATCTTCAAGGGTTGGTTCGAGTACATCGGTTGTTGTGGTTCGCTGATAGCAATCATTGAAATGTGCATTGATACGTTGATCGAGGTGGACGGGGCGGTAGATGACATTGTGAATTTGATAATCGGGTAAGAACGAGCAGACGAAACTGGATGGGTCCCCAGTTTCGGGTTCTTAACCGTGTCACTAGGTAGTGTGCCCGCTATTCGATCGGTGATGGCCTTCAACACTGTGTCGATTTTGTTGGTCGTCTCGCTTTGCTGTTGTTTGAAATAGGCTTCAAACTTGGATAGTCTAGCGTCTTGAGATGCCATGAATTCGAAAACCAGTCCTTCTATATTTGATTGATTGTTAAAATTTTGAGGACGGTTGTTGAAGGAACGGTTCGGGATTAAACCGTTGGGTTAGAACCGGTTAGGTGGGTTTGAAAAATTATTTTGAGAATTTTGAGGTTGTTTCCACCTAAGGTTCGGGTGACTTCTCCATGACGGATTATAGGTGTCACCAAGATTGTTTTGCTCAGACTTAAAGGTATACCACTTACCTCCCACTTTATAGGTACGCGAGGATGCGCATTCAACAAAGGCTTGTTCGGGGTTTTCCATGCAATTCTGAGTGTTGTGGGAACCACTGCAGATTTCACATGGAGTAGTAATTTTGTTTGCTTGGGTAGGTTGTGTCAGAGCAAGATGAGTTTCCATCAAGCGACGACGGTCGAATGTACTCGGGACATCTTGAGGCAAAGTGATTGCCTTGACCGCTTAGCAAACCCCTTGATCCGATCTAACATTCGTTTCATAAAGGGCGAGGTCCTCTAATATTACCCAGGATTCTTTAGGGTTGAGGTTACAAAGCTTAGCACAGGCCGATTGGTCAATGGTTCGTCTTATGACGGGATTGACATGGTCATAAAAGATTTAGACTTGGAGCCAAAGATCGATGCCATGATGAGGGACTTTTTGGAGTAAGTCCTTGAAACGAGTCCATGCTTTGGATAGAGATTCTTCATGATGTTGTTGGAACATCAAGATATCGTTGCGGAGTTATGCGGTCCTTCCCGGTGGACAAGAATGAGCAAGAATCCGGAAGTGAAGATCTCCCATGTGGAGAATGATCCTGTTGAAGGCGTTTCAAGCCAATTGCAAGACATGATCGCGTAGGGAAAATTGAAATAAACGCAGGCGCGTTCTTTCCCTATTTTCACCGTCAAGGTCAAGTGAGTCCACCAGTTTAAGAAAATCCTTAAGGTGTTGGTTTGGATCCTCGGATCGAAGTCTGTGGAATGAGCATCCGTTTTGCACCAACCGGATGGTGTCGGATCGGAAGAGTACACGACTTACCTGTGGTGGACTCAATGTATCCTGTATAGCCCTCGGCATGTTTGAGTAATCTCCTAGAGTACTGATAAGATTCCTCTCTCTCATGTGGTTGACGAGAAATTGGTTAGTGAAACTAGATAACACGAAGAAAAGATAGACTACAAGAAAGCTAATATGCGGGAATTAAATCTTACTTGAAAGGATTCAAGCAGTAAAACTAAGCTAAACTAGATCGAACCTAACAATTCGCCAGGCGGCGGCGCTAAAACTTAACTGTGGGTCGTCGTATGAACTTCTACACAAGAGTTTTACAACACCCTATGCAGAGCACCTATCCGTTGTAGATATAGTATAAGCAAGGCTCGGGGTTTTGTTTATCGTTTCACTCAAAATAGTTGGGCGAAGGCTTAATCACGGTCTAACAAAATTCTAAGGGTTGAGAGAAGATTATTTTTGTATTTTTATATTTTATGGAAAGCAAGTAAATCATATAATTGGAGAGAGGTTTGGTTTTAGCTATTTAAACTAAATATTAACTACGCTACTGGTGATAACAATAAGATAAAAGATTGTGTTTATTTAATCATGTATTACTCCCTAGATTGCTTCTCCTAGTGTTGTTGCCTTGTCACACTTGTGATGATCTGTGTAACTATTTCCTAAAGCATGAACGAATTACACAAACCCGCCGTCTACTTAGTATGCCGCTAGAGCAACGCAACATAGCAAGTAATATAAAGACCTATTGCACTGACCCCTGGAGACACTAAGTGCATGTAAAATACATTAAAAGTGGATCAACCATATTAGGGGGCAAGGTAGTATGAAGACTGTTACCTGATGGTATCCTTTCTACACAATCACGTTTCCCTAGACATATCAACACCGATTATTGATAGAAAGCTGGTTTTCTAAGACCTAACGTGCACATCCATCATAAGAAGCAACATCACTAAGATCTACATTCTAGGTTTCATACAATCATAAATAAACACAATAATAGGTTTAGCCAAGCATGTTAAGAATAAAGAAAGGGCAATAAATCACACAACACATAGACATGTTGAATGATTAAGTAAACCTTACTTGATTAAAACATGAATCGGAAAAGGTACAATAGGGTTTTTAAACCCTAAAATCTTCTCCTACAGCTGCTAAACGAACTAGGGTTCGTACCCTCTTTTTATTCTAAAGTTACACATTCAAAACTTTAAATTCGAGTTTGTATATATAAGAAAATTGACGCGACGGCGTCACATTTTAATCATGATGCCATCGTAAAATGAATCTTCTAGATCTGCGTTTGAGTCGGTGCAGGCTGACGCCGTCTTGAAATATGTGACGTTGTCACTTGATGAGTTATGACAGTGTCGTGTATGGCTTGTGATGCCGTCTTTAGGCTCTGTGAGGACAAATCTTCAAGAGTCTTGGTGTTGGTTTGTAATCTCATTTGTTTCTTCTCTAAATGAGCCTAAGTCACGTGTAACTCATCCAAATGTCTTCCAAATGAGATATACTTGAAAAGGAACGATTAAGTACCTATTTTGGGCATAAACACACGATTTTGGGGGTTAAACGACCCCGAAAAAGTGTATAAAATAACACCTCATCACTTATTAGAGGAGGAAAGGCATGTAATCGAGACAATGGCTTATCATAACAAATATAAAAAAATTATCAATGAAATTTGGAAAGACAAGGTGGAGTTAGATGGAAAGATTGTAAAAGAAAAAGAAGAAGCAGTAAAAAGGATTAAGAGAGAGGCATTAAAAGAAAAAAAACGACCCTGGAGCATTTATTTTCCATATGACTAAAGGGACAGGTTAAGGAAAATGCATTAGCAGATATTGGGTCAGATATAAACACTATGCCTTACCGAATCTATAAACAGTTAGGAAGAGAGGATATGAAAAAGGTGGATAGAGGAATCACGATGATAGATCAGACTTAGGCAGAAGCTATGGGGATACTCACAAACGTTCTCTATCAGGTAGGAGTCACTACCTTGATTGCTAAGTTTCTAATCCTGGACATTCCAATCGACCGTGATTCACAATAGTTGTTGGTCAAGGATTCTTGCGTACGATTGGTGGCATGATGAATACTCCGGAAAGACTTTTCTCGACCTTTGATGGGGTTTGTCACCAAACCTTCTGTGCTGCAAGATCATATTTTATGAGAAACTCAAAAAGCGATAATGATGACGAGGAAGAGTACCAGATAAAGAGAAATAAGTTTAGAGCACCGATATATGGCCTGAAACCTGCTCCATATTTGAATTGTACTAATCCAGAAGATCGATCATCAGCTATACAAACAGTAACTAACCCATTCCAAAAAGTTAGTGTTTGGAAGAAGGCAATTAGTTTCCTTGGCTCGTTACTAGTGCTATTAAATCAAGTCAACTGGAAGCCCGATTATAAAGGTTCGTATACTAAAGAAGAATAAGGGACAGGGCAATGGCGAACTGAGATAAGATTAACTAATTCGTATGGAAATGTTTATCTACAGGGATTCACAATGAAGAAAACAGACAGGAAGTTATCAAAATACCACAAGTTGAGTGACATCATGTCACCGAACTGGTTTATGGAATGAAGAAATGAAACAAGTTGGAATAAAGGAGTAGCTCTATACTCTCGTTTTTACTTTTTATGTTATGTTTTAAAAATAATATCATTTGTATAAATCCATAATGGATTACATTTGATGTACGGATATTAATCCGATATATGATAATAATTAATATCAAGTATATGATGAGTTAAAATTATGTAGTGTGCAATATAAGTTATATATAAAAAAATAATATATATATAGAAGGAAAAGTAAGCTGCACTTCTAGGAAGTGCACCGCACTTTTGAGCGGTTATCATAGATAAAACTTGTCAAACATGATTTTAACCCATTATAAAAAAACTCACACAAACTCACCAAAACCGCTGGGTTTCTCACAAAAACAAAGAAAAAAGTTTTCAAAGATCGATCTACCAAGTTTTTAATCATGTCTAGGGTATGTTTATATCATTCCTTAACTTGTTTATTATCAATTTGTTTAAACTTCTTATCCATTAGGGTTTCTAATAATTAGATTAGGAAAATTTAAATCCATATTTCATATGAGCAATTGACCCTTTTAATTAGGATATTTAGAAGTTATTTGACACATGCATGCTTGATATTGATTAATCTAAAAAATGTACTGTTCATATTATAATTTAGATTTAAAAATAAATTGTTTGAAGATTATAAATTTTTCATCAGCCCAGAGAGTATGCTGGTTTTGTCTCAAAACTATCGCACTTTGCCCATTTTCCATAAAGTACGCCGCACTTAAAGAAAGTGCGCCGCACATTTTACATCATAATGCAACAGAATGATTTAAAAACCATCAAAACCATGACCATTTATACCAAATCATTTCTAACATTACTATAAATTTATTGTTGATTGTTTTCTGATGTGTAGACTCAAGGAACACACGATAATGAGGCCGGATCATCAATATCCAAACGCCCAAGACAACATGAAACCGTGGAAGAAATATTACTTACACAAGTTCACCATGAGTTTCTACTATGCGAAGGATGTAGCAGAGATGCAAAGTCTAGGTACAACACTAAATTGGTCCAATTACTTCCTAGACATATTTACTCGCCTTATGTCATGAACTGGGATGTGCTGAACAGAATGGGTTATGATGGAGAAATTAATGACATGTTAAGAATTATGTTGTGTGAAGCTGGATCAGATGAAGAGATATTTACTTTGGTGGCTTTGATTAGTGCTTTTAATATCAATGAGCCAATTTATGCAGAGCTTTGCCACGAGTTTTATTTGACTTATGAGTTTGATGAAGTATGTGCTGATGATGAGTTGCAAACAAAGAAGATTATCAAGTTTATACTTTGTGGACGTGCTCATAATTCAACCTTGTTGGAATTTGCTCGAAGGTTGGGACTATATCAAGCAGTTGATCTTGAGGAGGAAAGTTTTAATGTTTACTTTGAAGGAGGTTTGCGTAATGATGAGCATTTTAACGCTCAGGATGATTGGTTAAGCATTAGTCGAGAGGAAAACCTTGGTTTATCTAGGAGTCATACTTCTACTATCAAGATCCCAATTTTAAGGGTGATCCACAAAATGATCACTTATGGTTTGTGTCAAAGGACGACTGGGTATGACAAGATTTAGAAGAATGATATGTGGCTCTTAAGTATGTTTGATGCTAGACACCAGAATGGGTATGCAAATGTAGATTGGGTGATTGCAAGATGGATGAAGAGGAAAGGAGCTGGAACTCAAAAAGAAAGTCAAATTTGTTGTGGACAGTTTATCTCAAAGATTGCTAGGAAGTGTAGGGTGTTGACAAAGGATGTGATAAGGAGTTTAAGTGCTCCAATTTATTATAGAGATCTGGATACGATTACACTTAGGGATTTGATCAAATCTGAGGGTAAGCTTATTCCCGAAGATCCAAAGTCGGGTGTATCTAGAGTTGGTATTCCTAGACCTCTGAGAGCATCTATGCAGGATTTGTATGATAGGATGGGTAGGATGGAGATACGCCAAGATGCAATAGAGCGGATGGAGTATAGGCAGTCATATCACTGGGACAGGTACCATGAAGTGTTTGAGCATATGGCTGGGGTTTATAGTGTTCTACTGCAGAGAGCCTACAACCCACCTGGCTATGCTCAGCCGCAGTATGACTAATACTATCAGCAGTACCCGCCTCCGCCACCACAACAGCAGCAGGATGATGATGAGTAGTGTCGAGATGACACGTGTTGGTTGTGTGACCATATGTTTTGGGTCACTTGTGTTCTAAAAACAATTTCTCTAAAAATAATAATTATTATTATGGTGTGTAAAATGCCTCTGTTGGCATTAAAACAATATTATCGTACTTTCTATTAATAATTAATTAGGATGATTATTATTATTTGCGCAAATGTTTATATTTGTAACAGGAAAGTAAAAGCAAAAGGAAGATACGAAGCAGAAATGACGTGAACCAAAGATTCAGAATATCAATCACAATTGAGAAGTATTATTTCACTTTCCCATTTTATCTTTCTCTATAATATTTTCACATTGAGGACAATGCTCATATTAAGTATGGGGGGAGATAAACTGAAAAAGTTAAAGTTAAACAAATTTTTTGAAAATAACATTTTATTGATCACATATAAGCAATCTGACTCTGTATTGATAACATTACTAGCATACTTATACCACCCAGAAAAAAAATCGTGAGGATTAGATTTTAAGAATTCATGTATCTATCTTTGATACCTAAGATGATTTTTATCTTTAGCTTTCTCGAGTTAA
>BQNB010147403.1:0-16444 GCA_026074375.1 Tanacetum coccineum
ATATATATATATATATATATATATATATATATATATATATATGATCAGGATTAAGGATTCCAAAATAAGCAGAAGATCTAAGACCGGGCGATTGGAGGATTGAAAACAAGCACGGGTCTTCATGATCTTAAGAAATCCTGCAAAAATGGTACCACACACCAAAGAAAGAAGCACGCCCCTACACTTGGGCTATAAAATCACACACTTATTTATTAAGAAAATAGAAAGAAGAACAGACACGGGTTGCCTCCCGAGAAGCGCTTGTTTTGTGCGAGTCTCTAGCTTGACTCTCCCCGAATTTCTTTGTCCTTGGGGTGAAAACTGACCGAAGATGCGGTCATCAAAGAAATTTCACTTAAGATATGACATTTATCGATCATGAAATTATTAATCAGTAGATGTGGAGATTTTCTCGTGAAAGAGAAAACTCCATCTATAATGAGAATTCCTGGATCGAAAACCTTGTCTTCATTTCCAGAGGGAAATGAAAGAAAAGTTTTGATCTCAAAAGGATCAGTCAGGAGAAAAGAATCACTGACGAATGAGGTAGTAGAAAAATCGTCCAGTGGAAGAACATAAAGTCTTTGAGATTGGACTCTTTTGATAATGAATATTCCAGGATCGAAAATTATGTCTTCATTTCCAGAGGGAAATGAGACTAGAAGGTCAATCTCGGAAAATTCCTTAGAAAGAGAGGAGTCACAATCGGATAATAGGAGAGAAGAATCATTAAGCTCATTAATTGTTAAACCCTTAGTTGATAAATCAAATATATTTTCCTCTAAAACTCTAGTAAACTCTCCTGTAACGATCTCAAGATCAAAGTAAAAATGGTCATACTCAGGTGGAGATATGATGTGAGCGAGTTCATTGACGAACTCCACATGATGAGAAACACTCCTATCGGCAGGAGGAAACGGATTAATCGAAAGATCAAAGATAAACGAATCATATTCAGGAAGAGAAAAATCAGAATGAGTAGTGGTACTGCCACTACTCTTCTCTTCAATATGATCGTCATCAAAATAGAATGCATCATAATCCGGAAGAGAATAATCAGAATGAGTAGTGGTACTGCCACTACTCTTCTCTTCCATATAATCATCATATGAGAAAGAAGGGCATCGGTCTCCTCCACGAGAGAGTCACTATCCTCGAAGGGAGTAGGAAGTGGGGAAAGAGACTCGACCACAGAATCAGAAGAGGGAGTGGGATTGCCACTCAAAGAATTGTTTTCAATAGGAAATTTATCGCACAAAGAATCAACAATATCAATTCTATAAACGAAATGGTCGGCACGTCCCGTAAGATTCTCCAAAGCATGAAATTTCTCTTCTTGAAGCCGAGATGGATATGGAATCAATGGATGATGAGGATTAGGCTCGAGGTTTTCCTTTGGTTTTGGGACAGACAATGGTAGAGTTTCCGGATATGGGACAAGTGGTGTGCTCTGAGAGCTAGGAATTTCCATCACTTCCGTTATGGTCTTCGGTTCTTGTTCCTTTTCTTGATAAACGAGAAAATCAGAATGAGGAGTAAAAGATCCATCCAATGTCAAACCACTCATAGTAATAATCGCTTTACGTTCTTCTCGTGGGTATGTTTCGGTGTCGCTCGGTAGCACATCTAATGGCCTCTCTTGCAAAGTTTCTTTTATTTAACCCATTTGATTTTGGCATTAACTGAATCGAGGCTTCTTGGTTTTGGTCATAAGTTTCTCGCATGCTAACAAAATGATACTCAAGAGCTTCTACTTGTTTAGTAAGAGCGGTAATGGCATCAATTTGAATTGAGGTACCACCACTACTCGATACTTGAGGTTTATTTCTACAAGTTTGAACCTTGGCTTTATTCTCAATAATGGTTAAGGCTTCTTGAGTATTTTTAGACATTAGATTTCCACCCGCTGCGGTATTTAGAGAATCTTGATCAGATTGACTCAACCCGTTATAGAAAAAATCTATTTGATAAAGGGGTGAAAATCCGTGATGAGGACATTTCCTTAATAAATCTTTGAATCTTTCCCAAGCTTCTGTAAAAGTCTCACCGAAAACTTGTTGAAAGTTCGTGATTTCTTTTCTGATCTGTCTTGTTTTAGAATGAGGATAAATCGATTCAAGAACTTTGATACTAAACCATCCCAAGTTGTAATGGAACAAGGAGGTTCATTCTCAAGCCATGTCTCGGCTGATCCTTTAATAGAAAACGGGAATAAGATCAACTTCACCACATCATGTGGCACTTGGTTTATCTTGAAAGTTTGGCTTATTTGGTAAAATCTTTTGATGTGTGAATGAGGATCATCATTTTCAAGAACAAAGAAAGAATTGTTACTTATGAAATCAAGTAACTCGGGCTTTAATTCAAATTGATCTGCTAGAACAGCTGGAACAACGATAGCATCTTCAATACCTAAGATAGGTATTCGGAGTAGCTCTTCCATCGGTCTCAAATGATCGGCCATTTGGACGTCTTTAACGTTCTTGTCCTCTCCGTGTATATGATCAAGAAAAAGATTCTCGGACTCGGATTCTTCTACTAGACGAAATTGTAAACTTTTCACGGGATTGGGAAGATGCAAACTGATTTGGTTTGAAAAAGATTGCGTGCTTATGCACCAGAAGTAAAACAGAGAAATTTGGTATTTCAAAATTTTTAGTATTTCTTTGTGAATCTTTATTATTATCATTATTATTTTTATTTTTAATATATATAAAAGAAAATAAAAAATAAAATAGAAATGGAAAATATTTTTTTGGATTTTTATATAGAAAATAGAGTAAAATAAAATAAAAATATTTTTGGAATTTTTTTTAAAATTTTTATATAAAAGAAAATAAAATAGAAATAAAAAATATTTTTTGATTTTGATTTTTATAAGAACGAAATTAAACTTTCTAAAGAGAAAGGATCTTCAAGGCATTCACTTCGAAACAAAACGTGAAAATCGTACAACTCTCCCCGGCAGTGACGCCAGAAACTAATTCATCCCGAAAGACTAGTCGAGTAATATAATATAGTAATTCCTGTAGATGTGAAAATTGATTGAGGACAAACAATGATCAATCTTCCGAATTCGAAGTTCTAACGAGATTTGAATTGAAAACCACGTTTATGTTTTGAAGTAAAATGCTTGATTATCTTTTAATATTTTTAGATTTTAATAAAAACTAATGATAAAAATAAACTATAAACTATATAATACTAAATAATTAGCTAGAAAATAAGATGAAGATATAGAAAGAAATATGCTTGTCAAGTAGAGTAAATAGATTCTTAAGTGTGAAATTTTAGATCTTAATGATGAACTAATATCCGTTTACTAAATTGTTTCCTCAAAACGTTGGCTTAATATTAAAAAAAACTTTTTAACAAAATATTAATTACTAGTTTAATGCCTACTTAATCTTACAGCTTTTTCCCGTTCGACTAAATAAAACTTTAAACTAAATAATATTTACAAATTATTAATCACTAATCACTTGTTAAAGTCCACACTTAATTCACTATTTATAAAATACTTAACAAGCATAAAAAATAAACTACTCCTTAAGCATAATGATCAAATAAGCAAAGTTAAACATTTTTTTACTAAGCTGCACTAATTAATTGAAAAAGGATAGAAAATGGAACCGAATCGAATAGCCGCAATTAAATGACAACCACCCGATTTAATAAGCTAAAGAAAATAATCAAATTCTATCTAGCTTATTAAATCCTTAAGCTTCGTGCCTCATGAGTTGGCCGGTACCAAAAGATAAACAAACTGTTAGCAATAAACAGTTTATATCTCAAATTAAAACTGTTTCTAATACTTCTATGGTCCAACAGTGAATGATACAATCCAAACCATAGTCCTAATCGAACAAACCATAGTCCTAATCGAACAAACCATAGGCCTAAACGAAACAGATGAGGTCCAACAAAGAATTATACTAACAAACCGTAGGCCCAAAAACTAATCTAATGAAGCCCAACTATGTTAAACTAAGCACAACCCAAATCTAATTCAAACGTGGCCTGGTACCAATTCTATCAATCTAACGAAGGCAAAATCAATCCTAACAGTTCTAAATGATTAGTTTATAAAGAAACACTATTAAACTTAATGTGATCTTAATACTAATAAGCTAGACATTCGTTTATTAAGCCGAAACTGAATTTAAGCACACAAGAGATCACAAACAACTTATTAAGCACGAAAGTTCAATAATCAACTAGGAAAGAGCTTTTTCAACCTCGCGACTTAATTCTATTAAGCTAAAATAAGTTGTAATACAAATAAAGTTCTAATCATTAATAATAAGCCAAAACGAATAATCTCCAATCGAGGTCTAAACTATTTAGCTAAAACACGAATCAAATAAGCTCACTATATTCTAATAAGCAAATCTAAATGAATACATAAAGTAAATAAGCTCTAACCGAAATAATAAGCCAAAATAAAATGTTGAAATAAGACGAATAAGGACTAATAAGCTTAATCACAAAACTGAACGAAACTTGTATATGAACGATATAAGCTCAAACTAAATGAATAAGCTATTAAACAGCTTATTCTATCAATATGAGAGAGCTTTTAAGAAAAACTAAAAAAACTTAAACGAAAATAATATAGATCCAAACTTATTCTAGCTTATTACATTTGAAAATGCTTAAAAATAAAGGCGATGCAATCAAATAAGCTGTTTCAAGCTTATAGGATAAAATCAGAGAGTTTTTAAGAGATTTGAACGAATAAGCTAAGTAAATAAGCTGGAGAAATTAGCTTATTTGATAAGCTCACATGTGAAGCAAATAACGAGTGAATAAGTATAAAAATAAGAAAACCTTGATTTCCAATAAGCTCGAAACATACATGATACAATATCTTAATAAGCTTTCTAATTAAACTTGTTACAATAAGCCAGAAATTACAAAATAAACTAAACTTAACTGAAAATTAGCTAAAAAAACTCAAGAGTAAAAGTTTAAAAATCTAATTCCGCATAATCTAAAATGAGGGGAGCGTCTTTCTTTTTATAGGGTATGAGGGGGGTGTTTGTGTAAATTTTCCTAATGATTACACAATTTATTAGCCAATCATTGGCATTGGAGTGGGAGACCTCGGATCGCAGATGTGATTCACCAATGGATTGGAAACACATGTCATTCTTTCTTCGCTTAAATGGAACTCAAGAATTACATCCGTTTGATCAAATTTGCAGAATGAGAATTGAGACTTGAGATGTATAAATTTTGCCAGAACACGTGTCTTCTAATCATTCGCTTATTTCGAGTAGTGGAGTCTCATGTGAAACTCAATGATTTAATTAAGCATGCATGTGAGGTGATGTCATGCTGACATCACTCATCCATTTTTATACCAGATTTTTTCACTTTTGAACTTAGGCTTTAAATGGGCTTTTGCTCGTTTGGGCTGGTCCGACCCATTAAATGGGTTATGGGTTGGCCCAATAAGATCTGAAGGCACCGTTGGATTCGTTTTCTCGCGCTCTTTCCAATGGCATGCTCAGGGACTTTTCATGACTTTGTCTTGATCTTGAATATTAAGCACTCTTGATCAAAACAAACCCGTTAATACATGTTTTTGCTTTGTTTTTAATCCATTTTACGTGCAAGACATAAAAATACCAAACAAACATATTTGCAATGTAATTAAGAATATTTTAGCATTTTTAGTCCGATTAATAGTGTTTTACGGGGTATAAATGATGTGTGTTTTAGAACACATCAAATTTGGTTAACTATAGTTCTAATTCATTTTTAGTCCGATTAAGAGCGAGAACGTTAATCTATAGTTCTATCAATATTTTGGTTAACTAAGCTAAGTTAATTTAAACTATGTTAAATCTATGCTAAACCTATATTAATCCTAATTTTAACGGATAAGGGGGGGTTTCAGTCTGAGAGACCGGCATAGGTTTTGTGGTGACTTAGATCAATTTAGAACACACGCAAGCAGATTAACAAAAGATAGAAGAGCGGTCTAGCCAAATATAAGAAAATTGTATTAACCATGATTAATCCAGTTAAAACGCTGGTTTGTTTATTTAGTGCTATGAGTGCTTATCTCTAGGCAGCATATCATTCCAAAATTTAGGCGATACTTCTTCCTAAAACCTAGACACGTAAAATTATGTCACAATTAAACACATTCGCATAAAGCATTCCATTGCTGATTATAATCTATCTTAGGAGATTAATAATGGCGATCTTATTAAACCCTAGCTCATGGAGACTTTACCCACTTACTGCTTAATGGCAATTTATATTCAAGTACATTGTCCAAGTCTTTACCAAAGGAATAAGTACGTTATTTATTGATCCCAGGTTACCTGCTAGTCCAACTTATTCACATAAACCAATAGTAAAGATAGGGCATTAATTGTGATCCTATTATTCTAGATATATAAATCACTATATGGAGAGCCATCGTGTCATCTAGCTAACTTGGTCGGTATCACTAGATTCAGTTGAATGATAGGTCACATACAAAAGCACGTAAACAAGTATGAATTGGTAAACATAAACAAGCAATCAATGATGAATTAAGCGGTCGATATAAACAAACCAAATATTTAAGTCTTCATATTTATGGCTAATACCCAAGGGTATTAGCCCTTAATCATTGTCATCAATACAAGTATAATAATTCAACCAAGGTAAACTAACCGTGTTAAAATAATGATACCAAAAATCAAACGAGTACTAGAGTATATGATATTACAAGGTGTTTCCTATAGAATAAGTAGCTTTGCTTGACCTCTTCTACTCTTCCTGTCTTCTGAAAATTGACTTTGTGGTTAGGGTATCAAAAATATGATCAAGCACACCTAAAACTTGTTTTTAGGCCTTCTATTTATAGTGTCTGGAATTTGGTCGATACGCCGTATCAAGAGAGTTTGATACGGCGTATTAGAAGTTTCTTAGAGTAGGGACCACGTTCAATATCTTCCAGAATATTTTATTGTTATATCTTGGATACGGCGTATTGAGGTCTTCTGGATACGGCGTATTGAGCTTGAATTCTTTATGGTATCTAGTGAAGTGTAGGCACGGATACACCGTATCTTCCTTATTGGATACGGCGTATTGAGGTGTCCGAACAGTTTTTTCAAATGTCTTCGCTTAAGCTCCAAATTGCATGTCTTTATGCCAATCTTCACCAAGTGCTCCATAATTACTGCAATTCTTAAATATAAACGATTAAGTACCAATTCTTGCAGTAATTATACAAAATGGGTAATTTACATATGATAAATGATGCTATAAAAGTGACGTTATTTGATGTCATCAAATATCCTCCCACTTAAATCCTACTTGTCCTCAAGTAGCCTTTAGAAATTTACGAAAATGTATCCCTAAGGATTTTTCCGTTAAGCATTTATTCGATCAATTACTAGTACACAACCAAACACCTCACGAAATAGGTAGATGAAAACACTCAAATCACTCGACTAATCTATGTGGTAACATGTAACTAATTCGCTCAATTGCTTGGTCGTGACAAGTATTATATTATAGGCTTGGCAAGGATACACATCTCCACCACTAGAGCTAAGGAGTAACAAGTTTATAAAGGTAAATTAGGTTTAGAAGGTTTAAAGGGTTCAATCACTTCTTCTAATCTCTACCGATACCAATATTCTAGAAAAGGTGAAAGAGACCATACATACACACCCATAACGATGGGATAGACACATATAACTGCACTTAAACCTTAACTCGAATAAGCTAAAGAATAAGACTAGTAGTCTTTACCAAAAGTCGTAAACCAGCAAGGGCGACAAACCACATTGTCAGAACCAATAATCACCTTCACTTCACCATTGATACAAGAAAAATAAGATGAGAAGATAAAGAAAGAATTTTAGAGAGAGAAAGTAGAGAGAAAAAATGAGATGGTTGAATTGCACAAATGTGTGCGTAACAAATGAGAACCAACACCCTCTCCACACTTGGAGAGGGGTATTTATACTTGCACCATGAGGCTTACATGCCTATGGGCTTTCTATGGGTCGGGCTCAGGATTACTTGGGATTTCTTGGGCTTTAGCCCGTAACACGTGACCGATTAGATTACATAAATGAGCCCGTTTACCCTTTCTAGCCTATTACAACATATAATTAATTAAAGACTGAAGCTTCCTTGTTAAGTGACCGAGCTTCCTTGTTCGACTCAATATTTTGAGGCTAACAATCTCCCCCGAAGCGAGGTCTTGTCACTTGAAATAAGCTTCCTTGTTTGACTTGATATTTTGAGGCTAACAATCTCCCTTGATAGACTTGATATCTTTGAAGGAAGATCTTGTATATCAGAGTTTGTGCGGAAGTCTTTGTCTTTAATTCTTGAGCTTTCATGATTCTTGAATCTTGATGCTTATAGTATGTCTTTGTAGTTTGAGCATGAGCATGTGGTAATGAATCCGACTTCAGCTGGAATAAGGCATCACCATCTCCATCTTTATGTATCCTGAAATAAAACAGTTAGCAATAAAGCGTGTGGACGAATATGGCTTTGTCATTCGTCCGGATTTGGTTAGATTAACCTTCGGTTCTGTAGGACCATTTTACAGTATAAATATTGTACCTGTGATCAGGTAGATTCAAAGAATCTCCTTGACAGGGTTTCCAGCTCAAAGCGTAGGATCTTCTAACACAGATGTATTAGATTTACCATGCTTGCTAGTTCTCATTACCGGAACGTCTCAAAGCAGACAACACGGTAAGAGTGAATCAGATAGTTACTATCTTTCTGATTAAGCCATCAATTCATTTACTGGAACAAGTTTGATTCACATAGAATCGCACCATCGTTTCTTTCTAGTTGACACAAGTTTGATTCATATAGAATCGCGCAAGTCACCTACCAAGAGCTTGTTTGATGTTGGCTCAAGCAGGATTTCCATCTTCATTGTGAATACATTAGTATCACTCGGATGTTCTGGCAAAATCACAAGGATAATGCGTAGGACTCTTGTTAATAGCTTGTGAACTTATTGATGTTCAACAAGTGTTTGTAATGGAATGTGTCCTAATGAGATTTATTTTATTGATCTCTTGGCTCTAGACTCGATTAGTGCGTTTTGGTTTTAGTACTCAGAGGCTGGAGCAGACTGCCACCTATTCAATATTAACTAACTCAGAGTGAGAAAGTCAATAGAAGTCGTGTGTATCTCCGTGACAAATGAGACAAGTTTCTTTTGAGAGAAACTTGAATGGCTGGGAAGGGTTGTGCATTGCATCACTAGATCCATGATGTCGTCTTCATTATCAGAATTTGTCTTTGTGAAAACCGATAGATTATGTATTGACCCGATTTCTGCCTAAGGTGTAGGGAGGGCTTCTTTGTTTTCACCCTTTATCCATACATTTCTTTTTCATTCTTCAACCCCTTCAATGCTTACCAAGACGTCATTACTAACACCTTGTTGTGATTGTTCCAGTGTTAGCTCAATCTTAGTCGGCATTATTCCCTTATACTCATTCATCTCCAATCATACCTAAGGACTGCTATTTCTAACTATGGAGTGTCCTTGGGTAGATCCCTTCGGTTCTGGTTGGATCATAGGACTAATACCTAACCTAACCACCTTATGACTTCAGAATCGTCGTGAAATTAAGATCTTGTTGGGTATGAGATCGTAACCATAAAACCTTTTCCGAAGAGTATCAAGCACTTTGAGTCGATTAGATCACTTATATTTTTTAGATCACATTTTAATTACATTTTCCCTTTATTTTAAATACTAATGCACTTAGTTTTTGAAATATTGGGTGATTAAAATTTGACTTGAAAATTCTGTGGGGAGAAAATTGTTACAGCATGAGTTATGTGGAACTGTTTCTTCTTGCTCCCCCTCAATTTCACACATATGACACCAATTGAGAGAATAGGATTATGACTTTGTAAATTCTATGTGAAATTAAGTTTGAGCTACTTGTATATGTTTTAACAAAATGAGTGTTTAAATATTATTAACATTTTAACATTTTTCATTTGGTTAAACATTTTTTGAAATATTTTAGACACACAAAATAGACATGTGAGTATGTGCCTAAATGCATTAAAACTTGGTTTTAAACGCTCCCCCTCAAAAATTGATTCAGTTATAAAAAATGATTCGACTTTTGAAAGATGCATGAGGAGGGAGTGTCAAACATACAATTTTAAAAGATTTTAAAGAATCTTTTGAGAAATTCTTGAGAAATTATGTTCAACGTGTTTTGAAAAACCAATGTTACTTCAGCTCGAAAGACTTTGAATATCTTTTGAATTGACTTTTTATGTCAGCTCAAGTCCGAGAAGTTGTTATCTTCTCGTTGTGAGGATAAATGTACATGATTGCACACTTTCCTTTATTTGAGGACCGGGTTGTTATCTATCATTTAATAACAAGCCATTGACTTGAGCTACAAAACTTGAATGTTTTGTTAAATAGCTCAAGACCGAAAAGATTTCTCTTTTCGTTGTTAAGGATAAATGCACTGAAGCGTACATTTTCCTTTCCTTTAAAGAACGGGTTATTATCTGACATTTAATAATAAACCATTGACTTGAGCTACAAAACTTTGAATGTTTTGTTGAATAGCTCAAGGCCAGGCCGAACAACAATGATTTCTCTTTCGCTTGTTTAAGGATAAATGCACGAAGCCGATACATTTTCCCTTTTCTATTGAAGAACGGTACTTAATCTGACTGTTAATAATAAACCAATTGACACTTGAGCTACAAAAACTTGAATGTTTTAGTGAATAGCTCAAGGCCGAAAAGATTTCTCATATACGTTGTTAAGGTACACTTTCCTTTGTTGTTCGGGTCTGAGTTGCAATATGAGAGCAATTACAAGTCATAAAGAAAAATAGAAATGACATGTTTTGAAAGCATTTGAAACTCCTGTTCGAACTTCATTTACACGCCCGTGTCGATGTTAATCAACATTTCTAGGTACGTAAATGTTATCGATTCCAAGAGACACGTCGAGAAGATTCTTTTTGTGAAACATTTTCTGATTTTCTAATTTTGTATTTTCTTTTTGAAATTTTATATTTTTGTATTTTTCTTTTTTCATAAATATTTACATGTTGATGTTTGATGGAATATCAAGCAGATTCATTTGTCAGAACCCCCAGTTCTGCTAGAGTCAAACATCTCATACCAATTCGTCTGACAAGATACTGAAGCCTATCTTCGAGTAAGGCTTTAGTAAACATATCAGCTAATTGGTATTCAGTTCTGACAAAGTATAATTCAATTATATCGTTTTAAACCTGTTCCTTGATGAAATGATACTGAGTATGGATATGCTTGGTACGGGAGTGTTGCACGGGGTTGCACAAGATTGCTATGGCTGACTGAGAGTCGCAATACAACGGTATTTTGTTGTAGTTGAAGCCATAATCCTTAAGTTGTGTTTTAATCCACATTACTTGAGCACAACTTGCAAATAATGTACGTACTCAGCCTCTGCAGATGACATTTCAGTATAGTCTTACTTCTTTGACATCCAGCTGACTAATTTATCACCTAGGAACTGTATTACTCCAGAAGTACTTTTGCGAGTATCAATGCATCCAGCATGGTCGGCATCTGAAAAAGCTGTTAGTTCAAAGCCAGAACCCTTCGGATACCAGAGTCCCATGTTAATGGTACCCCTTAAGTATCGAAAGATCCTTTTAACCTCTTTGAGGTGTTTTTCAGTCGGTCTTGCTTGATATCTTGCACAATAACATACTGCTTGCACTATGTCTGGTCTACTAGATGTCAGATACATGAGTGACCCGATTTTACTACGGTAGTCAGTTTGGTCTACGGGTTCACCACTCAAGTCTGCATCTAATTTAGGTTTCGTAGCCATTGGTGTACCAATGCTTTGTCCTTTTTCCATACCATGTTTTTTAAGTATCTCTAAAGCGTACTTGGCCTGATTGATAAAGATACCTCGTGGGGATTGGTGGATCTGAAGTCCTAAAAAGAATTTCATTTCCCCCATTAAGGACATCTCAAATCTACTGTGCATTAATTTTTCAAATCGTTTAGAAAATTTAGGGTTTGTGGACCCGAAAATAATGTCATCAACATAAATTTGCACAAGTAGAATGTCCTCCCCGTATCTTATCGTGAATAAATTCGGGTCAATTGTACCTTTAGTAAAACCTTTGGATATCAGGAAATTTGAGAGTTCATCATACCAGGCTCTTGGAGCTTGTTTTAATCCATATAGAGCTTTCCTTAGACGGTAAACCTTTTCTGGATGATCAGGATCAACGAACCCGTCTGGTTGTGCAACATAAACCTCCTCCTTTAATGGACCATTAAGAAATGCCGTTTTCACATCCATCTGATAAATTGGAAAAGACTTGTGTGCAGCATATGCGACGAAAATCCGAACAGCTTCCAAGCGAGTAACTGGAGCAAATGATTCTTCGAAATCAATACCCTATTCCTGAGCATAACCTTTAGCTACAAGTTGGGCTTTGTTGCGAATTACAGTTTGGTCTTTATCCTTTTTGTTTTTCCATAACCACTTTAGCTTGATTACGTTCTTACCAAAGGGTTTGTCAACGAGTTCCCAGACTTGGAGTTTGTCAAACTGATGAAGCTCTTCCTGCATTGCCTCTATCCATGTAGAATCAGCCATTGCCCCCTTAATGTTTTTCTGTTCAGCAGTACTCACGGTGAGCACGAACATACACATTTCAAGATCTGTTGCAAGTTGTCGTCTTGTTTGTACTGGCTTGGATGGATCGCCATGAACTTGAGTTAATGGGTGATATTTTGTCCATCGGTATTCGGAATCTTATGGATGATTGAAGGTATGCAAATTTAAATTACCAATATTGCGTGAGGAAGACTCAGCAACTTCTTGTACCGGTGTACAGAAAGGATTGGTAAATTCATGTTATGTATCGTCTGCTTGATTATCGTTGTTTTCCTCAGCATGAGCATTTGTTGGAGTTGTTGGTTCTAATGTAGGTTGAATATTTGTTGAAGGTTGTGTGTCTTGTTAAGCAGAATTATCGGTGGGAGAAGAAGACTTGTTGACATGAGAAGTACCCGTAATGAAAAATTCATCATACAAAGGACCGAATTGAAGATCCAAATCTTGTTGTGATGGAACTGTTGTATCTGCTGAAGGAGAAACATTTTGTAGTTGTAGGACGGGGTCAAAGTTGTCATAATCTGACACCTTTTGTCGTTGGGGAACGAGGCCTGAAGTGTTATTAGCAGCAGACGTCTTTGAAATCTCTTTGATCTCATCAAATCGGAAATGTATGGATTCAACTATCAATCTTATTCTTTTGTTGTAGACGCGATATCCCTTTGACTGAATGGAGTATCCTACCAAAATGCACGGATCCCCTTTTTCTTTCATCTTATCTAAATTTTCACCATCTCTGGTTAGGTAACAAGTGTAACCAAATATGTGAAGGTGTTTAATTGAAGGTTTTCTGTCATTAATGATGTGATATGCCATTTTCTCATGTGTCGGGATGATGATAGATCTGTTTTGAGTATAGCAAGCGGTTGCAATTGCTTTAGCCCAAAAGAACAAAGGAAGTTTAGAAGCTGAAAGCATTGTTCTAGCAGCCTCAACCAGAGTACGGTTTCATCTTTCGACAACGTCGTTCTGTTCAGGTGTTCGAGGAGTATAAGTTTGATGCTCAATTCCTTCATGTTTAAAGAATGCATTGAGTGTCTTGTTTAAGAACTCAGTGCCTCTGTCAGTTCGAACATAAATTACTGGGGCATAAAGATTTCTTTGGATCATCGTGAGAAAATCTTTTAAAACTTATGGTGTTTCATCCTTGGAACGTAGAAAGAGAGTCCAAGTATATCTTGAGTAGTCGTCTACAATTACCAGAGTATATTTCTTCCCATTTATGCTAGCAACCCGCATTGGACCACACAAGTCTATATGAAGCAAATTTAACCGTCCTTTTAAACTTGGAACAGTCTTTGTCTTGAATAAACTTCTTTTTGCTTTACTCACTTCACAAGAAGAACATAGTTGATCCTTAACATATTTCAACTTAGGTAAACCAATCACGACATCTGTCACACCCCCAGACGGGGCCTGGACGGAATACGTGTCCGAGGGCGTGACGTCATCATAATCCGAACACAAGGCAAGACCTTATTCAAGTGTCCCATGAAAGTTCAAGAAGAAAATCAATAAAATCCGAGTAGTATATGATATTCCCGGGTCGTTTTATCCAACGAGCGTGAAATTTTACGGTAGTATTTGGTTTGGACTTTTGAACGCTTTGAATAACAAGTTTTGATTGGGTTCCTAAATTCTACGAGAAATTATAGAAATTTAAACTAAGGAAAGCTTAAAACTACGGGAAAAACATAAAAAGGCACGGGAATTTAAACCTAAACTACGGGAAAGCATAAAAAGGCAAATGAATGACTTAAAATTCTACGGGAAGCATAAATAAGGCATAAAAGGAATCCTATCGTCTAAATGGAACATAAAAAACAAGCAATTAATGGTTTTTATAATAAAAAAAAAAAAAAAAAAAAAAACAAAATAAAAAAAACAAAATAAAAATATGCGAAACGAGAACGGATTTTAAACCCGTTCTTTAAAAAACCAAATTTCGCAAAATTAATCCTGCGGATGCGAATTTATTTTTCCTAGGTCCTACATGATAAAAGAAAATTTAAAAAAAAGAATTATATTTTTTTGATTTTTATTTAATTTTTTATGAATTAAAAATTGTTTTAAAAAGAAAAATTCATTAAAAATACTAAATAAAATGGGAAAATATGAAAAATTCAGAGAAAGTTAGCTTTGGACAGTGCACGAATTTGTAGAAGAAAATGGAGTGGTGCCAAAAAACAGCTTATCAAATAAGTTGTTAAATAAGCTAAAACAGCTTATAAGCTTAAAAGGCTAAAAAGACTATATAAATAAAACAAGCTAAATATTAACTGAAAAAGACCCTAGGGCGAATGGTTTGTGTGTGCGTGTGTGAGGCTTTGTTATGGTAAGGGAGAGGTCATGGGTTCGACCCCTATGCCTTCCCTTTTTGAAAACATTTTTTTTAATTTTTATTTTAAAAACTTAAAGAACAGATGTAGATAAGCATTTTTTAAAAAGACAACTTTTTTAAAACTCAAAAATCTTGACAGCTTCACTTTTTTCATTAAGGCAAAATAAGCTAAGTTGTTGGCTAGTTTAAGGACAATTAAGCTAGTGTAAAACTAAACTAATCAAAAGCAGAATGTATACTATACCTAATTAGCAAGTCTTAACCAAAATAAGCCAGGGAAATAAGCTAGAAAGGCAAGAAATGGCAAATAAGCACCTATGACCAAAAAGCATACAAAACAGCCTAAGGGGCATTCTTTGGGCTTATTTTTTAGCAGCTTAAAGGATCCTTTTGGCTTAAAGGGGTATAACTCCTTGAAGCTTGCCCTAAGGGCTATAAGAATAAGCAAACAAAAAGCATTTTGAAAATCATTTAAGTAATGAAAAGGCTAAATAAAAAAAGGCTGTTTCACAGTGCATGCTAAGTAAATAAACAGATTTTTGCAAATTTTAAAGGTCAAATTAAGGTTGAATAAGCAAATGCAAAAAGCTAAAAAGCACAAACAGATGGAGTTTGGAACCAAGTTAGCAAATAGGAACAAGAATTAAGCATTTTAAACAACAAACAAGCAATGAAAAAACAAAAAGAAAAAGGCAATTTTTTTAAAGAAAATATATTTAACAACTATGACAGGTTGAGAGCCAAAACCACAAAACTAAAGCGTACATTTCCAACTCTATTACTACTGCATTAAGACCCTATGACAAGCATAAAAATAGTTCTAAAAGGCCATTATTAAAAATCTAAACAAGTGAAGAAACATGTAATCTTATGATCTAAACCAAGAACAATAGAAAGAGATGTGGGTTGTTATATATGGAATGGATGAATTGTATTATGTGTGTGAAAATGGAAAATGAAACAACCAACCCCTCTCCAAGGCTAGGAGAGGGCTTATATATGTCCTATAGGCCGGCCCATGGGCTATGATGGGCTTCCCATGGGTCTTGGGCCAGACTAGATTACTAATCTAATCATTACATAAACTACGAGCTAAGACTATTACAACTTGGAAGTGACTGACACTTTTTGTGTTTCCAACAATCTCCCCCTAAGGGAGGTCACTCCAATTTACAAAACTTTAAACCTAGCATACTATGCTTCATCTTTAGTCTTTAGCTCGTACTCTTGACTTTCTCTTGTGAATATGTTGTAGTGATCATTGACTTCTGGATTGAGCTTGTTCCTTGAACTTGTATTTGACATTGTGATCTTGAGCATCTTGAGATCATCAACCAAGCACAATCTCTTCGCCATCTTAATGAATCTTGCCATCTTGTGTAACTTGTGACTTCTGGACCGACATGCTCATACCTTTCTTGATTTGTTGACTTGAAAAG
>BQNB010147404.1:2851-16444 GCA_026074375.1 Tanacetum coccineum
GAGAAGTCTTTAGGTTAGACTTTTTCTTTAGTTTCTTCACTTGGTTCGCTTTACCAGCCATCCTTGATCCTTCTTGTAAAAAAGCTCATGGTAAATGCTTGTTATGATTCCATCAGTTCTTTTCCAGGTATCCAATTCACACGTGCTGATGGCAATGTATTCTTCGTTAGTGTCAAGCGAGTACCGTATTACATCAAACTTTTCCAATTTGCACACCTTTTCATTAAGTAATATTATCTCTTCATCATCACAAATTGAGATATTATCCAATTCACTGATGTTATGCTCATAAATCATTCTCTCATCTTCATCAACACAGTACTTTCTTTCTTGATAATCTAAACAAGGTTTGAAAAATGAGTCATAATTGTTGTTTATGTGGCTTGTGTTGTCAGATTCCATCCATTCTTCGTCACTTGACACAATGTCATCCATTGAAATTTCGTCCTCATAATTTTTTATCCAAAATTCCCATAGTGCGTTTTTGGTTTTTGCATCCATTCTCCTATGATTTCAAAATTTTGAGTTTAACCAATTTATGAAGTCAAGGTAATCTGGCCCGTCGTCCATGTGATCGTTAAATGACCTATCATTGCAAGTACGGGATAGGGGGTAGTATTTGTGAAAGAATTTTTCCGTTAGTTCTCCCCAAGTAGTGATTTTTCCTTCTACTTCATCTGTCCACCACTTTCGTGCATCTCTAGTAAGCGAGAGTGAGAAAACATGTAGTCGAAGTTGTTTTGGATCAATATCAAGAATTTTAATTAACTCCAGTATCGCTAAAAATTTTGTGGTGTGGTCGACTACGTCATCTCCATTTGTCCCATCGAAAGCATTATCCTGTAATATCTTCAAAAATTCATCATCTAGTTTAAATTTCATATTTTTGTTGAACCCTGGTGTGGTTGTATCCAAGCCATCATCCACTCAAACTTTCATCTTGCATTCTCCCAAAGCAGCACAACCAAAAATATCAGTAGGATTTGCTTAGAAGAAAGTAAACCAGAAAAATACATACGAGAACTGAGTATGGAAGAATTTAGTCTACTGTTATATCAGATAGTCGATACGCCATATTTAATTTATCTGAATATGTCATATCAGTCTGCTGAATGAGATACGATGTATTGTTTTAGAAAGTTACATACACCGTATTCAGTTAAAGTGAATACGCTGTATCAGGTTATCGACCAAAACAATTTATAGAAATTAATAAAGCAAACAAAAGAAAACAAACACGAAAACAAAATAAACAAATACACAAGCAAACAATAATAAAAATATACAAAATTTTACACTAATCTAAATTACACTAATTCTAGAGGTTAAGTTAATCTAAGGTTAAAACCAAAATATTAAATAAAAGTAAAGATTAAACAACTTCACTCCCTGACAGCGGTGCCAAAAACTTGATGTTGTCGTTGTAGTTTAGGTATTATTTATTTATCAAGTTTTATATTTATATTTTGCCGACTATAACTAAAACAACACTAATGAGGAGTATACCCGATCAGATTTAGCTTCAGGGTAAGTAGAGTGTCGATCACTAAGAGCGAGAGCGTTAATCTTAGTTCTATCAATATTTTGGTTAACTAAATTAAGTCAATTTAAACTATGCTAATTCTAATCTATGTTAAACCTATGTTAAACATATGCTAAACCTAATTCTAACGGATAAAGAGGGTCGTTTTTAGTCTGAGAGACTAGCACAGGTTTGGTGGTAACTTAAATCAATTTAAAACACAATAACACACGAAGCAGATAATCAAAAGATAGAAGAGCGATCTAGCCAATTATAAGAAAACTATATTAACCATGATTAATCCAATTAAAACACAAGTTTGTTTATTTTAGTGCAATGAGTGCTTATTTCGAGGCGGCATATCATTCCAAGATTTAGGCGGTACTTCTTCCTAAAACCTAGACACGTAGAATTATGTCATAATTAAACACATCCGCATAAAGCATCCTATTTGCTGATTATAATCTATCTTAGAAGATTAATAATGGTGATCTTATTAAACCCTAGCTCATCGAGACTTTACCCCACTTATTGCTTAATGGCTCTTTATATACTAGTAGTCCACTGTCCGAGTCTTTACCAAAGGAAGAAGAATGTTATACTATGTCACCTGCTGGAATAACTTATTCCCTTAAGCGATTGGTAAAGATAGGTCAATATTTGTGATCCTATTATTATACATATATAAATTGCGGATATGGAGATCCATCCCGACATCTAGCTAACTTGGTCGTTTCTAGATCCAGTTTATGGAAACTAGAAGGGGGGGGTGTGAATAGTTTACAAGTTCGTTTTACGTTTTAAATGTTTTTACAAAATGATTAGATTCAAGTTGTATGTTTAACCAATATACAATATGATACAAAACAATATAACAATCTAATAAAGCTAAAGAATATTGTGTGTGTTAGTAATATAAAGAGGGGGGAGGAATTTTTTAAAAGGGGGGGTAAGGTAACAATCAAAACCTAGAGCCATAGATTTTATAGTGGTTCAGCTACGAAGCTCCTCTTCGCCCTACTCCACTCCTCAAGTATCCTACTCGAGATTTCACTATGTTAACAAGCTCCCTTTAGGAGGAGAAAACCGTTTACACGTCGCTTACGTTATTTTCCGACACTAAGCTAAAAATGTCGAGTCCTAATCTTAGTGTAGAATCAATCTACCACTTCACATGTTATACTCAATCTCAAGATCTTATATATCGGATTTACACACAATCCGAATCACCCACAAAATAAACAAGTTAAATACAATAGAGATTTTGTACTTAGATAGAAGAGAGAGAGATCACTATAATAACACTTTGTTTATTGTTGAATACGAATGTTCTTCTCTTCATGCACTTGATAGAAGGGAGAGATGAGAGGTAGTGATTAGATCACTTGAAACAAGGATCAAAGGTTGTTGTGATCAGAGATTTAGTGAGGAAGAAAGAATGTTTTAGTGAGAGAATGAAGTATGAAAAAATCGTGAAAGAGAGAGTATTTTTCTGTTGGTAATGAAGTAGTGGTAGTATTTTTAGACAGGATAATTCAACGGTCACTGGGGCGGTCCACATTATATCTGGGGGCCGCCGGACTATTTAAAAATTTAAGGGGCGACCTAGTGAATACCGCTGCATGTTTTTTTGTCGTTGGTGGTAAAGTTGTATATGGTTATGGTACCTTTCATTTGGGAGGGGGGCGGATGGGATTTGAATTTCAAATTTAAGTTTTAAATAAAACTTTTCTTTTAATTAGAAAATATTTTGTATATTTAATATTTGTGAAAATACTTTTGTAGAATAAAAGTGATGGTTAAGAGAAAAATATTTTCTTGATCACTAATCATGCTTAATGATTTTGTTTGTCCATACCTTAAGTAATTACTAATCTTAGAAATGGAATTTTACGAGTAATAATTTGTGAACGTTTATTTTTATCGTAAACGTTTTTACATTTTGTTATTATCAAAACATTGAGAGGTCAAAAAATATAAATAACGTTTTTAGACATTATTTGTATTAACAATCTCCCCCTTTTTGATGATGACAAAATATAAAATAAAATTAAAGGTTTGAAATTATTAATGAGTTTGTTCCATTTTTTCCCCTTTTTTATCGAATTCAAAAAGGATGATCGTCGAATTGTAGAAGTGAGAAATAAATCGACGATATCAAGACTCCCCTTTGATGTATGCTCACCCTCGTTTGGGGCACCAAGGGATCGATCTTACAAAAAATATTTGCTACAAAACAAGGTTAGAAGTACAAGTGCAAGACAAATATCTTTTAAACATAGCATTGAATTCAAGTCACCCATAAAAGAGTTTTATTCACTAGTTAAGAAACTCATACAAGAGTAAACATAATAACATGTAATAGAGCTAAGACAAGCAAGGAGACATTAATCCATAAGTTACACTACAATCTAAGCATACAAAAGAAATAAGTCCTAGATGATTCATGATTCATAGGGGATGACTTTTGAGCAAAAGGTTAGGGTGACACATTATGAGATTTTTGAAAACTTTTTAAGGTGGAGGTGGAAAATGTGAGGTGATAGCGGTAGTGAAGAAGATATCAAGATGAGACAAAACATGAGTTCATCATCTACGTAAGGTTAATAAAATGAGTGCGGTTGGTGAGAAGCAACATATGCATGTTTTACCCATGGTAGTCATGATAGTTTGTAGTAAAGGTGGATACCCATAATAGTAGTTGTGGTTGTGGTGGAGAAGGTGGTGATGGAGTTTTAAGGTTTTCAAATGGTGACAATGAGAGAGTGATATCTAAAGAAGGATGGATTTGAAGTGGTTGAGGGTTTGAAGGTCTAGAGGAAACATCGAGATGATATCAAGCTAGGGTTCAAAGGTTGTGGGATAAGATGGTTCATTAGATGATGGCGGTGAGATTTAAAGTTTTGATTAAAAGGAAGAGGGTGTGTTATCTTGGCTTGATGAGGTATCATTGGTTGATGGAGTTTTTGATGGTGCATTTGGAGGAGTTGGAGATGAAGAGGTTGTGGTAGGAGAAGGTGTAGTGAGGTTTTCATCATCATCATCATTTGAGATCATACAAAGTTGTTTCTGGGGTATTTTTGTTTTTTTTTTTTTTTTTTTATGATGGTGAGTTTGAATTGCTTAAAATCATGGGAGGAAGAAGCTGAGTAGAATCCAGGTTAGAAAGATTTGATGAAGATGAAGATGAGGAAAAAAGTGTGGGTATGATGGGCTTATTTAATTAGGATGTTGTAGGATCAAAGTAGAAAAGCATAAAATTAAGAGGATAGATTCCAAAAGTGGTTTACCAAAAAAATGCTAGGAAGTTTGCTGGGCTGAGAAAGAATAGTTCAACTGTATAGAACATCATGGTAGTCCTAATAAAAAATTTCGTGGACTCTGGGTGGCGTGGTTCCCATATTTATATGGTGGTCCCAGATATATTAGGGGGCCGCCCCTTATTTATGGGGGCCGTTCTCTGGAGACAGGAAAATTTTCTAGTTTTTATTTATTTTCTGTAAACCCTGTTCAGAAAAAGTTTTTAAGATTTTCCCCCTTTTTCAGTCAATAGATTTCATCATGAATCATCTAATACTTAATAAGCAAATTCATAAAGTCAGCTTTCCTAAGTTCTATTAAAGAAGCACATGTTGACAAATTGACTAAGAGATAAGCAATGTAAGTATCATATAAGTAATCATAGTGTATCAAGGTGCATGCAAACAAGTGTTTAGGTGATAAAATCAAATGATCATCATAATGGCAAGTTATGTTGCCACGTTAACTACAAACTAAGATACACTAATAGCATGTGTTTAAGTACTTAAATCTTCATAAAATTGTAAATAAATATATATAATTAATAATGTCATAAAGCAATTATCCACTTTTAGGCTCACTTCTTCATGTTTCTCCATAAGTTTCTGAGGCCTTTTCCAATTGACCTTAATCCACCATGAAGCTCATCTCTTAACTGAACTTGTAAGGTGAATGATTTCGGTTTGGCGGGTGTAAAAAGGTTCCAAGTGAGGGGCAATGTTAGGTGGGTTTTGAACAAGACTCGAGGGAACTTTGTTTGTTGAGAGTTAACAAAGCGGAATGGGGAAGGGTGCTTTGTTGCACGTGAGGTCCCTTCGTCATTCCCATCATTATTATCGTTAAGATGAGAGGAGGATGGTTGATCAAAGGCGGAGAAAGAAGAAGTGGAGTGACGACCTCTTCTCATGTCATGATCATTTCTAGTCTTTCGCTCTTGTTGAGCGGTAAGAGGATGCATGACACGATCGTATAAAACATAAGACTCATTGTACAAGTCGAGATTTTCATTCATGACGAATTTAAACAAGCGGAGTTTTAAGAACTTTAACATGGGGTTATAATTACTCTTTTGTTTAGTGACCCAACTCTTATTCGTTTTGCATATAATATGCAAAGGTTTGAACTTTTTCGGTAGTTTACATCACAATAAATGCATGTAATTAATGACACGCCTTGGACATGGTCCCGATACCCCCTAGGGACAGAAACATTTTCTCGGATAATCTCTTCCAAAGGGTTCAAGGTAGACCCAATTTCATGAGTGAGAATTCGATGATCTTGAACATCAATTTCTTCCTCATGACGGATGCGCGTGACTTGACCTTCTCGATCATTTTAAATAAATGAAATGATGCATAGCGAGAAGGAGGGTTGTTTGGATATGGACATCCGTAGGACATCATATGCAACTCGTCAAGTGACCCATTTGTGGTAGGATGCAAGTACCCTCGCACAGAATGTTCAAGAATTTGGAGGCAAATTCTTCAAGAGAGTATGAAAAGAATTGATTTTGAATCGCAAATTTGACAAACATTTGACCTTCGTTTGAATAATTTATTTGATATTGACTATAAAATTCAAGTATGAGTGAGGACAAATTTGGTCATTGATTTCAAAAAGATACACAAACTTAAGAAAACTAAACATAGACCGAACATAGTTTAGATCCGCAAAGTTATTAAAAACCACCCGACCCTCATGAATGTAGCGACTTTCAAGGTTTCTTAATTTTTCTTTTATAGGTGAACGGTATTCATGTGATATCATTGGAATATAGTGTCTTGTATTTTTTGATATTCGGTTTGATTAAATGACTTACGAGGCATGATTTCCTAGAAAAAGAATAAAATTACATTTTATTACCATTTACTTGTAATTTGTTATGCACATTGTTTCTAGTGTGTGCCTAAATGTAACAAATATGGAGTAACAATTAACTCGACCTAAAATTAAAATCCTAAGAGTTAATCCAAACGCTCCTTAGTTTGATTTTGCTCATCCAAACATGTCAAAAAATACATATTAATTATGTATCTCGAATTTTGTTCATGAGATCACTATGCATGTGTTTGAAAACGTTTTTAAGTTGTATTAACAATGCATAATAACAATTTTATTATGTTCCTAACATGAGTGATTTGAAAATAAATTTGGGGTTTTGGTTCGAAATCAATTGTTCGACAAACTAACTAATGTATGTGAATCTTATGTCTACGGGAAGCATATTAGTTATACATTGTAACCTAGTAGTCCTAATTTTAGAAAATTGAACGAAAAACGAAAAATCCCCAATTTCAATTTTTAGTGTTCATCATAAACCCTAGACTCAAATTGAAAGGAAATAGATGAAATGACTTACAATTAATGATGGTGATGATGTTGTGGATGATTATAGGTGTTGATTAGATCTTTAATTTAAGTTTTAATGGTTGATTTTGAGTTTTTAGGTTGTTTTGTTTGTTTTCGTCGCTGCTGAGAAGAGAGGGGGTGTTTGTTTTTGTGTTTTGATTTTTTTTTGACAAAGTGAGGAATATACGAGTTTTTTGGTGGCGGTCCCATATAATCAGTCGGTCCCAAATATATTGGGGGGCCGCCAAGGATATGGGGGCCGCCTTCAGTGAGGGAATTTAGACTTGGTTTTGACGAAAATTGTACAAAGAGGAGTGACTTTTTAATTTGTATTTCGAAAATTAAAAATGCTTAAGGTACTTCGGATGAAGTATTTAAGTTGTCACAACACGAAATAGAACACGGACTAGAATTTAGACAGAAGAAGAAAGAAGCGGACTAAGTGAGTTACGATTGATGAATGTGTTGTTCCATCAATTCTAAACCAAGACGTAGATAGTTAAACGATTCACGTTTAAGGGGTTTCATAAGAATGTCGACGATGTTGTCGACGAACGGAACTTTTTCGATTGAGATATGTCCTTTTTGGACATTATCATCGAAGAACAGTGGCTGTTGAATTTTGATTGTGTTTGGTTCGAGAATGTTGCACCGGGTTTTTGCTAAGGTCAATCGCGCCTTTATTGTCGCACATGATCAGGACGTTGTTGAGTCGAACATCGTAGTCACTAAGAGCTTGTTTCATCCATAGTGCTTGTTGACATGCCTTTTCGGCGCTTACGTATTCGGCTTCAGTAATGGATATAGCAAGAGCGGTTTGTTTCTTCGAGAACCAAGATATTAAACAACATCCTATGAATGTACAAATACTACTAGTGCTCTTTTAGTCCACATAATCTCCCGCATGATCAGAGTCGGCATATATTAACTATATTTCTAGACTGGTCCCCTTTGGATACCATAACTTCTAAGTGCATTGTGCCTTATAATGTATCAGAAGTTACGTTAACCAATTCAGGTGAGAGGTTTGGGGGAGCCTCCTTATAGATGCGGGCCACAAAGACAGATACCTAAAACATGATATCGGGCATTCCTGGCTGTTAGGTATAATAGACTACCTATCATGTCTCGATACTTGATACTATCTACCGACTCACACTCTTCGTCTTTCGTAAGTTTGGTATCGGAGGACATGGGGGTTTTCATTGGTTTAGATTCTTCTAAGCCAATTTTCTTAAGAATTTCTTTAATATATATTGATTAAAGAAAATACCATCTTTCATTTGTTTTATTTGTAGTCCAAGGAAGAAGTTAAGTTCACCCATCATGCTCATCTCAAACTCGTCATGCATGATTTTGGCAAATTTATCACACATGTCTTGACAAGTTAAGCCAAATATAATGTCGTCGACATATATTTGAACGATGATGAGGTTTGAACTTTTCTTCTTAGTAAAAAGAGTGTTATCTACCATTCCCATTTTATATTCATGTTTAATGAGAAAAGCTTGTAATCTATCATACCAAGCTTTGGGTGCTTGTTTAAGACCATATAAAGCTTTCTTTAGTTTATAAACATGATTCGGTTTTTCAAAGTCAATGAATCCTGGAGGTTGTGCCACGTATACCTCCTCATTGATAAAACTGTTCAGGAATGAACTTTTTACATCTATTTAGAATAGCTTAAAATCTAAAGCACAAGCATAAGCTAATAGTATCCTAATTGACTCAAGTCCAGCAACTGGGGCATAAGTTTCATCATAATCAATGCCATCTTGTTGATTATAGCTTTGAGCAACTAACCTAGCCTTATTTCGAGAAACAATACCGTTTTCGTTTAACTTATTTCTCAACACCCACTTAGTTCCTATGATTGTCATATTCCTAAGTTATGGAACTAACTCCCAAACGTCGTTAGCAACGAACTAATTTAATTCTTCTTGCATAGCGACTATCCAACTTTCATCTCCTAAGGCTTCATTCACATTTTTAGGTTTTATAGTTGATATAAAACAAAAGAAGTTCTTAGGTCAATCTCTAAAGTTTCATCCTCAATGTCATTTTCTAGGTTTTTCTTTTCGGTAACCTTAATTGTTTCTTCTTCATCTAAGTCATCATCCACCAAGGGTGATGTCTTAGAGGGTGGAGGAGTTTCATTGAATGTCACATTGAGTGATTCTTCGACTTTCCTAGTATGTTTGTTAAAGATGATGTAGGCTTTACTATTTTACGAGTAACCTAAAAAGATACCTTCGTATGACTTTGGGTTAAACTTTATAAGGTAGTCTTTAGTGTTTAAAATGAAGCACTTGCTTCCAAACACTCTAAAGTGATCTAGAGTAGGTTTCCTACCTCTTAAGAGTTCGTAAGGTGTTTTTCCTAAGATGGCTCTAATTAGGATTCGGTTGAGAATGTATGTTGAAGTGTCTACTGTGTTACACCAGAACTTTTGTGGTAAAGATTGCTCATTCAACATAGTCCTACTCATTTCTTAAAGTGTCCTATTTTTCCTTTCAACCACGCCATTTGATTAAGGAGTGTGTGGAGCTGAGAAGTTATGTGTAATTCCATTGGCATTACAAAACTCTCCAAATTGCACCTCATTATCAAATTCCCTACCGTGGTCGGTTCTTATTGACACTATTGTACATCCTAATTGGTTTTGAATTTTCTTTCTAAATATTTCGGAATTGGATCGAAAGCTTCGGTTTTAGCTTCGGTTTTGTCATTAAGGAATCTAGTCCAAGTATACCTAGAGTAGTCATCTACTATGACTAAGGTGTAGCGGTTTCCTCCGTAACTCCATACGGCGGATGGACTAAAGATATCCATATGAAGGAGTTCTAAGCATCTAGTCATTGAGACTACATTCTTACCCTTATGACTAGCGTGAGCTTGCTTTCCAATTTTGTAAGCATCACAAAAGTGTTGATCAAACTTAAGCTTAGGTAAGTTTCTAACTAATTCCTTAGATGTAACGATTGAATGGGATGCATAATTTACGTAACCTAATTCCTATTGCCACAATGTGAATTTTCAATCAATGTTGATAGACAAATTGAATTTTAGCTTATATCCTAATTTCATCTTAATATATGCCTTTCTTCCTAATTACCACTCTTACTATAACCTTACAATCCTTTAGTGATTTCACTTATAATGTTCAAGAAAGTTTCTCTACACTTATTAATCACCATTTTTGTTACTATACTTAACAAGTTAAATCTTAAATTATCTACATGTTATACATTATCTATTTTGAGAGAGTCATTCGAAATCGTACCTTTGCCAATGATGTTACCGCGAAGATTACTACCAAAAATAACATTACCTCCGTTTTATGCCTTGTAGCTTGAGAAGAGCTTTCGGTGACCCATTATATGTTTGGAGCATCCTCTATCCTTTATGCACTCATCGGGTTCCAAGTTGACTCCAAGGCATATCTATTTATAAAAGGCAACACCTTAAACATTTGGTCCCCAATATCTCATGGGTCCAAAGTTGTTAGTGCTAAACATCCCTTGCATTTGATGCAATTGGTTGGGATGTGGAAATGGAAGACACATTTCCCATGGCATGTAACTTTAACGTGGGAAGTTGTTCCATGTTACGGGAAAGCCACGAGGTTGATTTTGTCGACCAACGTTTCTTTTTGGTTGTGATGTTTTAGGAAGATACTAATTATTTGTGACTCTTCTAAGTGGTGGAGTTTTTTTATCTAAAATTAGGTTTTGAAAATCCAACTCTGGGTTTTGATAATATCTTATAAAATTGTTTAACTTCGTTATCACTAGCAACAGGAACTTTTACATTGTTTACTATTATGTGTTTTAGTCTAGGACTCAAAATAGATTTTTGAAAAGACACACTTTTCTTAGATCCAGGTTTAGTTCCTGGTGGCGGTCCTATATTTACTTTGGGGCCGCCTGCACATTAAGGGGGCCGCCATATTTAGGGGTCATCGTCAGGAGGACGCCTTTTTCTGAGCTTTCACAAATTTTATTTCCTTAGTTGCACTAGATGATGCTTCAAATGAATTAAACCTTAAACCTACCTTTTTACCGGAGGGTTTTTGATTATTTAACATTTCATTTAAGCAATGTGTGCTCTTTTCAAACTTGGTTAGGTTAAGAGCTTCCTCTTTAAGCTTTTCATTTTCAACTTTAAGCATATGACATTTTACACATTCGAGATCAACTCCTTTGTTTTTCTCGAGTGTAGACACTTTTTCCTTTAGGACACTAAGACACTAAGTTCTTTTTCTAAATTATTTCTAGTGGCTTTTAATCTTTTGTTTTTAGTGATTATCTTTAAACTCATTTTGCATATTTTAGCATATTCATTATCTAGCACTAAGTCATCTATTAACGAGTTCTCATCACTAAAGTAGGAGGATTCAGAACATACCTCACTTGATGCTTGAGCTACGAGACACGTTTCGTTATTGACTTTCTCATCATCTTCTTCACTGCTATCACTCCAAGAACCTCTGAGAAATGCTCTTTGGTTCTTGTCTTTCGGTGGTTTTGGACATTCTCCAATAAGATGATTCGGGTCACCGCATCTAAAGCATTTTCTATCACTTTTACCATTCTTGTCACCACGACTTCTTTGGAATGTATTTTTGTCGTTTCGAGGCTGTCTCACGAATGTACCTCTTCTCTTGAAGAACTTCTTGAAGTCTCTTACCGCCATGGCGTATTCTTCGTCTTCACTTCCGGAAGTCGAACACTCTTCATCACTAGATTCTTTCTTAGCATTTAAAGCAAGAGATTTCCTTTCAACTTTTGCTTTGACTATTTTAGAATCTTTCTTGATGATCATTTTGTTGAACTTGAAGGTTCCTGATGAGTTCATCAAGACGTTAGTGACATTAAAGTCTTTCTGTCTCTGCAATCGCCATGACCTTTGCTATTTCCATTTAGGATGTAGAGCCCTAAGGACTTCCTAACATAGTTCTTGACTAGAGTAATTCATTCATCAAGAGCTTTTAGTCTAGAATAATAGTATTAAATCTAGCAAAGTACTATCTATAGATTCATCTTCAGGAAATGTCGAATGTGTTCAGATTGTTGAACACAAAAGGTCCCATCTCTAGTTTCTTTGACTTGATTATTACCTTGTGATTGGGTGATTAACAAGTTTTCCATATTTATTTTGCCGTATTACACATGAAAATTCTTTCATATTCTTTTCTAGCAAAGCATTATATATAACTCATTTTTTAGCTTTAGTTATTTTTCACATCTTTTTTTAGTCATCAATTAGTTTTTGAAAGGGAAATCAAACATCATCTAATTTGGTTTTCGGTATTTTGTTTCAATAGGTTGATAATAACCCGTTGGTATTTATATGCCAAAGATGCTAGATCTTCTTGATTTAACATAGTTCAAATCTTTTTTCCAATAAAACAAAACTATCACTTTTATATAACACATATTTAACGTAAACTTATATTTTTTAATTCCGGTTTACGTTTAAAATTATTTTTTAGTTTACGTGATTTAACTTAACGGTTTACGTAAAAGTAAACACGTAAAGTTTCAAAGTAAATAGTGTGGAAACTAGAAGGGGGGTTGAATAGTTTACAGGTGCGTTTTACGTTTTAAAAGTTAGCTTTCAAAATATTTAGATTTGAGTTGTATGTTTAACCAATTCACAATATAAACAAACAATATAGCAATCTAAACTAAAGCTAAATAACAATGACAATAATATGAAGAGGTAAGGAAAGGAACAATCAAACCAAGATGCCAAGATTTTATAGTGGTTCCGCTACGAAGCACCTCTTCGCCCTACTCCACTCCCCGTGTATCCTACTCGAGATTTCACGATGTCAACAAGCTCCCTTTAGGCGGTGAAAACCGTTTACACGTCGCTTAAGTTATTTTCTGACACTAAGTTAAATGTCGAGTCCTAATCTTAGCGAGAACCAATCTACCACTTCACAATCAATACACAATCACTAGATCTACACTATCGGATTTACACACAATCTGAATCACACAAATACACAAGATATTTATAATAGAGATTTGGTACTTAGAAGAAAAGAGGAGAGATCTCTAAATAACAATCCGTTTCTTGACGAATACGAATGTTCTTCTCTTGCACTTGAATGAGAGGGAAAAGATGAGAAGAAGAGATTAGATCACTTGAAACAAGATCTAAGAATGTTAGTGATCAAGAGATTTAGAGAGAGAAAGAAGATTTTTAGAGAGAGAAAGTTATCTAAAATTTTTGTGCAAAGAGGTCTGATTTTCTACAAGGAATGGAGCAGTATTTATAGACAGAAAAATACAACGGTCACTAGGGGCGGTCCTGGCGGTCCCAAATATATAAGTGGGCCGCCAGGCCTATAAGGGGCCGCCCAGTAGACCACGCTCCCTTTTTTGTCTTTTGTGGGGAATGTTGTATCTGGT
>BQNB010147405.1:0-12742 GCA_026074375.1 Tanacetum coccineum
CTTAAACCAAACAAACAGATGCCTTAAACTAAACAAAGAGATGCCTTAAACTAAACAAACAGATGCCTTACATTTAACAAACCAACGCTTTAAATTTATCACATATGCCTTAATATATTCACACATATGCCTTAAACTACACAAAAACATATGCCTTAATGTATTCACACATATGCCTTAACGCAAATGCCTTAAACTACACAAGATATGCCTTAATATTGCATGCATACGCACTAGGCGTACATTCTCATACAAACAAATGCTTTAAATTTAACAAACAAATGCCTTAAATTTAACAAAGAAACATATGCCTTGAGTTTAACATATAAATGCTTTAAATTTAACACGGATTCCTTAAACTAAACAAAGATATGCCTTATACTAAACAAACACATGCCTTAAACTGACCAAACAAATGCCTTAAATTTAACAAACAAATGCTTTTAATTTATCATATATACTTTAAGATATTCACACGGATGCCTTAAAATAAACAAACAGATGCCTTAATGTATTCTCATAGATGCCTCAAACTAAACAAGTAGATGCCTTAAAGTACACAACATATGCCTTAACATTGTGTGCATACGCATCAGTCGTACATTCGCATATAGACAGTCACGTTTCGACATATAAAGCGCTCTGCGCATGACATAGCATTAACTTAAACACTAAAAATTTATCGCATATACCTTAAGATATTCACACAGATGCCTTAAAATAAATAAACAGGTGCCTTAAAATGCCTGATGATGCAGATGCCTTTAAACTACACAACATATGCCTTAACATTGCGTGCAAAAATTTATCACATGTACTTTAAAATTGCTTATACTAAAGTGATTATGCCTTAACTCATGCACCAAATGCAACAGGTGCAGCAGCAACAGTATACAAGTGCCTACAATACAACTAGTATCACTACTGATCATATCCATCCTAGTAGTTTAAGACAGATTGAACTACACAACAGGCTCTTATTTAACAGCCTACAGACTCTAGTTCTTCTTTGACCTGCAATTCATTCTATCATATATATATAGTTACCTAAACTTGAATCGTCATCAAATTTATTAGATAACAACACTAGCCTAGATATATAGTTCTTCTTTCATCCACAACCTTCTAGCCATGGATCGCACATATACCCACACCCATAAAAACAATGTGTGTGTGTGTGTGTATACTTGTTAAATGATAAAATAAGTGAGCAGGATAGAACATGACTTACAAGTGACAAAGTTGTATATATTGTCAAGACCCAGTCTCCATTGCCATCCGCATTAGACAGATGCCCATGATTTAACTTTGCTATCCAGAATAAACAAAGGAAATAAAATTAACAGGTTAGTAATTATTATATATAAGTGGAGAGCAGGCCAAAAGTGTCCATATGGATGCCATTAGTAAATTATAATGAATAGACATCTAGATATACCAAACCATAAAAAAGTTCTCACCAATAAGTTTGTAATAAGATCTGTAGATGATAGAAGTGCCATCGATAAGCATCACTCGACCATTTGAAGAATCAGCATATCCTAACTCTTGAACCTGAAACTGATCCCCAAACGAAACAAACCATACCTTAATAACAGTATCAAAAAAGACAGAAATTTTGATAGAAAAAAGTAGACTACAATTATGCGCATGCAACAATTTACAGACATATTATGCCCCATGTGAATCGGCAGAAAATAAAAGGAAATAAAATCAGTTATTGATGGTTTTGCGGCTAGCATTTTCAACGATGCACTAAACATGAAAATGGATGCACTAAACATACACATTGATGCCTTAATATGTCCAAACGATGCACTAATCATACTCCTTGATTCCCTAATATGTCCGACGATACAGTAAGCGTACAAATGACTCTTGTATAACCATAAAAGCAGAACTGTTGTAGCTATTCTAAATATGATTATTTGACCCCTAAATAGCTACACTATAACCGACTATTGGTATATGATTTTCTGCAACTTGGAAAGCAAAAATAAGATAATTACTTTTAAAAAAAGTAGAATATGGTAACAAAATCAATAACATACCCAAAAAGTCACATGACATTAAACCATACATAGCAAGAACTGCTACAAAATTATCAATGTTAACTCAAACTTCTTTGTTACCACATCCAGACAATGACTCAAATTGTTTTGGCTTAATTAGCTTGTAAACAGAATCGTGTTATACTAAAAATAATGTACGCTAATTAACTCACTCATATTGCCTCAAGAACCGTCGAATCTACCATACTACTAACAATATCACTAGCCTGTGAATTTAATTGTTAACAAATCCATATTCCAAGAAGCATTAACAGCCAATCCTAAGATCTTTTAGGCTTCGGGTGAAGGCTCAAGTTGACTTGTTATCAGCCCAAATTTAGTATAATAAACATACAAGTACACATGTAAATACACACACTAACGTATTACATATGATATATGCAATGAAATTACATTAAACTTGGTATCTGTAACAGACCCAAAAAACTTTGTGAAGTATTGATGATGCTAGATATAGTAAATTACGTTATAACGAGTCGAAGTTGATTAGCTCAGACACTTAAGCAGGTTGTTACTGAGTAATAACAATGTTTTTTGGGAAACAAGAGACATTTTCTTGTATTTGATTCCAACATTGATAAATCTATGGGAATGGTGGTTCTCGCTGTTTTAAATTTCAAATGACCCGCTTTCAATGCTAAATAAGCCTTTTGGTCCAACTTAATAAAGCACAACGGTAATCGCTTTTATGTGACAATAAAAGACCAAAAGTAAAAAAGTCAAGTCAGACCAAAAAAGTCAAAGGGTAAAATAGTCATTTAAAATTCTGAAAATTACCGGATGTTACAACAATGATGCACTAAAAATTCAAACGGATACACTAAACATTCAAACAGATACACTAAACATAACATACACACTAATGCCCTAATTCGGTCATCGATGCACTAAACATACAAACATATGCCCTATTATGACCAATGATGCACTAAACATTTAAACGGATACACTAAACATAACATATACATGGATGCCCTAATTTATTCATCGATGTAGTAGCATACAAACAAATACCTAAGTATTTCGGACGATTAACAAAACATACAAATGGATGCCCTAATATAATAGAGACATACATACACACTACACATTGATGCCCTAAACATACACATTGGTACCTTTAAACTGTATAACGATGCACTAATCATACTCACATACTCACGGATGCCTTAATATGTCATATGATTCAACAATGATACAAATTATGATTCGTTTAAACATTGATGCCCTAAAATGTCAAATAATTCAAAAATATTCTAAATAATCATTGAATCAAAACTATATATCTTAAACCTCTAAAATCATAACAGAATCCCTAATTTTACACAAATTCACTATAACATAGAAATGTGTAAATGATAAAATTATGATATAATTTAGCCAATCATCCACAAAATAACATAGAAATTGTAGTCAATCTGTGTTATGTCGTATAGATAAAAAACAGATAAAACAAGAAAGAAATAAGCTTAAAAATTAGCTGAATGAAATTTATATATAACCTGCAGATTCGTTTGAGTGAATCTATGAATATGTGTTTTTGCGTTTTTCTGAACGGTTTTTCCGATCGTTTTTCCGATCTGTTTGAGTAGGTGTGTTTTTTGTTCACTGTGTGTCAGATTGGTTTGTGAGAATGAGATAGGATGAGTGTGTGTGTTATCCCTCTTTGTTTGTGGTGTTTAAAATTTAACCCTTAAAGTTTGAGACGTTTGCAAAATCTACCCTATAGTTTGGAGTTTTGGTTTTCTTGCGTTTTCTATGAATATCAAGTTTTCTCTAGAACTCAATCAATATATATATATATATATATATATATATATGATATATATAATATATACACATCACACATACATATTTTATACACTCCACCAAACACTACAGTATTTTATATATTTTTATGTGTGTGGTATATTAGATTATGTATATGTATATATATATCAATATATATATTACTCTATATATATAATATATATTATACCAATATATATATATATAAATATTTCCTTTCAAATAATCGAATTTGAAAAAATATCGATTTATTTTCAACTTTTCAAACTTCTTTTCAATGTTCGAACTAGAGAGAGAGATCCATATTTTTGCTTATCATATATATATTATATTTTATATATATATATATATATATTTATATATATAATATTATATATATTTATAAGTCAGATATATATATATATATATATGCTCGCTCGCTCGCTGCTAGAGAGAGAGAGAGAGAGAGAGAGAGATAGGGGATATAATGAGAAGGGGTCTTAAAATGAGAAGGATAGGAAGCCATGAGATCGCTCCATGTGTCCCATCTCACCCTCTTCTTTTTTATAACTGCAAGGGTGTTTTTGTCGTTTTACCCTTATTTATTTAATATCTATTTTTTGTATCGTCTCGCACACATAATCTATAATTGTTTCACACATAATTAAATACACAAACAATAACATAAACACATATTAAAATTCAAAAAAAAAATCCAAAAATTTTAAAAAAATCTGAAAATTTAAAAAAAAAATTTCCAATTTTTTTTTCTGATAATTCGCAAATTTGAAAAAAAAATCGAAAATTAAAAAAAAAATCGAAAATTAGAAAAATAATTTCGGAAATTTAAGAATTTTTTTTTTTGAAAAAATCGATATTTTTTGAAAATTAGAAAAAAATCGATATTTTTTGAATTTTTTTTTGAAAAAATCGATATTTTTTGAAAATTAGAAAAAAATCGATATTTTTTGAATTTTTTTTTGAAAAAATCGATATTTTTTGAAAAGCCAAAACATACAAAACCAAGCACGGAAATGGAAAGAGTGTGAAAAGACAAAGCCAGTCAAAATCACAGTCAAAGTCAACAAGTCAAAGACGAAACGAAGAAATCTTAAATGGACTAACCCGCACCCATTTAATGGGCCGAGTCAGCCCATTAAGACTTTATCTATAAGCCTTATATGATTTAAAGGTCCAAAAACCCTTAAATCCTAAATCTGGCCCAAATTAAACAATAAAGCCCAAATCAAAAGCCCATTACACACTTAACAGCCTGCTAGCCTGTTAGCCCCTTTACCTTAACACAGTTAGTCCGCAAGGACTAACATTGTTAGTCCTTAAGGACTAACTCAGTTAACCTTTCACCCCTTAACCTCCAAAACCCTTTACACCCGTGGTCCTTCTCCCCTTTATACACCACTAACCCCGTTAACCTTTAACCCTGTTATCTCCCAAATCTCATTTCCCGCTAATCCCCACTATTATTCATCCGTCACTTTCGTTCACCCTCTTCCCCAAAACCTTTCTCAACCCCACTCAAAACCCCACCCCAGATACAAACAAGCCACCTTGGCAATCCCCTTTAACACCATTCGTCAAAAGAAGAAGACAAAGATTCAATGGCTATGATTCAGAGCTTGGAGCCAAAGAAAGATGGATGGCCAGGATTGAGGCTTGGTTTCCTCTCATACAACAAGCACAAGTTTAAGACCCCTACATCTTTATTTTTCTATAAATAGCTTAGGTTTTTCTTATGTAGTTTATCTAGTGTAATTTAGAGTTTAGAAGTAGTGTAAAATTTATTTTCAGCTTATCTTCTTATGGTCTTTTAAATTTAAAAACCTTGTACTCGTTTTTTAAAGTTTAATGAAATTTATGTTTTTTGTTATGTCCTGTTTTAGTTTACTCAGTTAAATTTCAGCTTATTGTTCTTATTAAAAGCCTTGTACTCCTTTTAAGTGTTAATGAAAGTATTGTTTTTGAGTTAAAGTTCCTGTGTTTCAAAATTCATTTTCCATTATTGTTAACCATAAAAAATTAAAAGTGACAAAATCTGTCAATTCATTAGAGCATGGTAAATTCTGAATGGCCATGGTTTTAGAGCTTCTTGGAAAGCATTAGGTGTGTTTTTGGGTGTTCAAACTCAGACCAACGGCCAAAGGAACTTGTAAGTTCCTTAATTTCAATTTTTAGCATTTTACTGTAGCATTGCTTATTTTTGCTTATTCTGCTTATTTTACCTTATTGTCTGCTTTCCCATACTTATTTATGTTGGTATTTGCAATTTGAAGTTAGCTTGTTGTTGAATTCCTTTTAGTTCATGTTCTTTATATAATTTTGTCTTAAAGTAGCTTTATACTGTTTGATTTATCAATCTGCTTTTTAGTGTTAATTTCCTGTTAGTAAGTGATCTTCATTTATGTTATTCTATATCTGTTTTTATATAATTCAACTTAAATCAGCATATCATTGTTAGAAATTGCAAATAAAGTACTTAAAGGGGTATTTGGCATAAGGTGCAAAATGGGTCAAATCTGTGGTTTCATTGGTTTGGGTCACTAAGCTAAGTCTAACAAGTTCATTTAAAGTGATTAAATCTGATTAAATCTGTGGTTTCATAGTTTTGTGATTCAGCTTAATTATTTAGATTTTGATTAAGTTTCATTTAGGTGTTGTTTCCTTGCTTGTTATTGATCTAATGCAATAGAAAAAAAGTTGCATTAAGTTTGCATTTTCCCTTTGTGTTCTGAGTTTAATACTGTCATAGTTTACAAGTCATTTCAAAAGGTTCAAAAAACCATTTTTCAATCTCATTTTTAGATTAGTTAAAATCTGTTTTAGGGTCTAATTTTCTTTGCACAAGCTCTTTAGATATAGTACTTTATCTGTTTTAGCTTATTTTAGTTTTTAAACATCATTTAATAGCTTAAATTTAGGGCTAAATTTAGCCATTTAGTCTTTTACAAAAACATGAAAAACTCAGCATATACTGAGTAAAACAGTCTTTTTCACTTGGCTTTTTCATAGCTTAAATATGTTTCAAAATGCTTTTTCTTTTCTGATTCTAGTAGCTTATAGTGTAAGCTTGATTTTCATGTAGGTCCTTAAGCCATAAGGATAGCTTATGGCTTTCAAAAATTGGCTTAAAAGTTGCTTATTAGCCTGTTTGTCTGATTTTTTTTATGCATTATGTCTTTAGCTTTTTAAGTGCCTATCTGCTTATTTTTCTTTGCTTATTTTTGTTTATAAATGCTCATTAGATATAGCTTATTATCTGTCTTTGCTTATTTATCTTTCCTTTGTGCTCATTAGTCTAAAAAAAGCCCATAGTTAACCCTTTTTGTTACTTAGTTTAAAAAAGGCAAGCTGCCAACTTTTCTTTTAGCTTATTATTACGATTTGAAAAAAGTTTCTTTTTTAAAGTTTGTTGTTTTTGCTTATTTTATAAGTTTTTAAAAAAAAGAAAAAAAATGATTTCAAAAAAGGAGAGGTCACAGGGGTCGAACCTGTAACCTCTCCCTTTTATATACCAAAGCCTCAACACACACACTCACAACCAGCAGCACCAGTAGGGCCATCTGGTTTTACTTTGCATAATTTAATATTTGTACCCCTTTTAGCCCATTTAACTTTTCAGCCTTTATTAGCTTATTTCGTGCTTATTTCAATAAGCACTTTTCACCATTTTATTTTTCTTAGATTCTGCTTACTTCAAAGTACTTTTCACAATTTTTTCAGATTTTTCCAACTTCTGTTAGTAATTTTAATTATTTTTTTTTAAAACTGCTTTTAATTCATAATAAATAATATAAAAGTCAAAAAAATATAATTCTTTTTTTTAAAATTTTATTTTATCATTTAAGATTTATAAAATTTAAATTTGCATTTTTAGGGTTAAATTTGTAGAATTTGATTTTTTAAAGAACGGGATTTGATCCCGTTATCGTTTTTCTTCGTTTTTCACTTTAATTGCTTACGCTTTAGGGTTTCTTTTATTTGTTCTTGCATTTCAGTCATTTAAGGTTTATAAAAAGTTAAAAAATCAATTTAGGATTAAATTTTGATAATTTAGGTTTTAAGTCACGTTTTCTTTAGGATTCCCGTTATCGTTTTAGTGATTTAGCTTTAATTACTTTCGTTTTCAGTTTGCCTTACTTGTTTTTCCCGTAGAATTAGAAAACCAAACCAAAATCTTGTGAATTCAAACATCAAATATCAAACCGACTTTCGACTCTCCATTGCATTCCTCGTTGGGAAAAACGACCCGGGAATATCATATACTACTCGGATTTCATTGATTTTATTTCTTTAAACCTTTTCAAGGGTCACTTGATTTGGTTTGGTTAATATAAGTAGTATTATTATTTATATATACCTAAAGTTTGAAATCAATTTTTGGCGCCGCTGCCGGGGAGGAGTGTATACGATTGACGTTTCAACGTTTGACAATTAATGCTTTAAAGATCCTTCCTTGTGAAGTTATTTTCTTTATAAAAATATAAAATACAAAAATATTTTTCATTTTCTTTTATTAGTATATTTATAAGTTAAAAACAAGAAAAATCAAAAACATAAAAACATTGTCTTTAATAAAGAATAAAAATCATCATCAATATAATGCTCTCAACTTGAGCATTATCATAATAAGTTCCCAAACAAAAGATTTAAAACTTGCCTTTGTGTCACTTGTGAAGTACGGCTCACCTTTAAGAGATTAACAAACTATAAGAGGGGTATAAGGAGGGTTGTTCCGAGGAACTACGACCCGAAAGGAGAAGGTTTTTAATAGCTTCGCGCTTTCCCGCTCCTCCGCTCCTTTGTGCGTTTTTCTTTTAGAGAGCTACCGTGAAGCAAGTTGATTATTGGTTTAAGTTATTCGGTCTCATTTTGTCCTTTAATAAAATATGTTGTTTAAAAAACTCGAAAAACCAAAAATAATCTCCTTTAACCTCTTTGCCATTTAATTCTTCTTCTTATCCCTCTATATTGTTTAATTCTTATGGCGTCACTCGATTATCGTTTGAATCCTATTTACACGATTAAAGAATGTTCGTCTTGTGGAGCTTTGTACAATAAATCTCGTTGTTGTTCAAATGTGATTTTCGTAGACAAGTTTGTTCGTGATCCTAATAAAACACCCGACTCGTCTCAACGACCTCCTCCTAATTGTCCCAATTGTGGTGACCCGGTTGATGGTCTATATTGTCGACAATTTGCTCTATTACGAAAGAACATGGAAAGGGTGATGAGGGACTACCCATGGCGCAATCTGATGGCTTTATTCCTTGCCATTTTTTATTTTATGACAACTTTTACATTTATATCCACCACCCATGTTTATTTATATATATTTAATAATTATTATTCTAGTATTATGTTAATAGATTTGACTTGTGAAAACATATTTTGTATTAATCATTATACAATTTCTATATTCGTATTAACATAGTTTTTTTATTAGATAACATGTGGGGTATTTGATGAATATTAACATTTGTATATTTTCATCCCTTATCTGTATTACAATTACGATATATATTATTTTTTTTTCTTTCTTTTGTTTATCAAGAGGTATTTGTATAATCATAACGTAGTAGACTTTACATAGATGATTAAAAGACTGCCATAAGTTTTTTATGTGGAAGTACAGTGGAACGCTAATGTTATACGCTAAACTTGATTGGAAAGCGTTAGTAACGATACAAAAGATGTGCATGTTTGATAGGCGTTTCGATATATTTTTGGTTGACTTTCCTCATGGTTAAAGTTTAATCACTAATGTAGCGATTTTGATGCTTACTGTCTAGATTTATTCTATGTCATGACAAGTGGTGATTTAATGTACGAGTGATGAGTATTTATTTATTTATATTTATACTTTTGATATTATTTATATATTCTATTGATTTTTATGTATTATTTTTATTATATTTTATTTATATATTAAAAATATATCTACCTTCCACACTAAATATATTATATAATAAATATTTATTTATCTAGATTATTTTCATACACCTTTTACATCTATAATACATTATTATATAGACATATACATAATATTTTTATATTTATATATTATAATTTTAAATATGTTATATTTATATTTATATATAATATTAGAGGGTATATATTAATTTATATTTTTATATTTATATATATATATTCTATGTATATTATATTTATATAACACACCAACAACTACATCTTATAGTAACAATTATTATAAACGATTGTGGGTAATATAATATATATAGATATTTATCATATCATTAAAAAACATATTTTTTATATTTTATATTATCATAAATCCACCTACCCCAACCACCCCCCCGTTACCTATGATTGTGAGTCAGGATATTCGTTTTCACGCTTATCTATTTTGATTTATTTACGTTTATACCCACCTTGAAAAACTTCATTTTTAAACACATAGCTTCCATTTGGGACGAAATTTCTGGCCATGATATAAAAACTTATTTTTCGTTTTTTTTAGACATGTGACACTTCTTTGTTGGGATCATTATTATGTTTTGTTTTTAAAGGATTTGCTGTAGTAAAAACATGTCTGTTTATGTTCTGATGGCCCGAAGCTTTATAACTAGCCATGGGATGGGTTACCCATCTAAACATTTATTATATTTTTATTTTTTTATAATACATAAATAACTGATTTTTTTTTTTATTTAATATATACTTATTATATACTATATAGATATATCATTATATTATATTTCATTATATTAATGTTTTAGATGTTAACCCTTTCCAGCGGGCTAAGTTAGCTCGGGGGGGCTATCAGAAACAGAACAAAAATGTTCTATATAGCATTATCTAACACAAAAACATATTATGTTTCAACAAAAAAAGGTTAATGTCGTAAAAACCAACAACGATTAGTTTTTTATCATTCGGCCACTTGTTCAAATATTGACCAGCTGTTGTATAAATTGAGTTTCAAAGGGGATTCTAAACGGGAAATTTTTCAATTAGAATAGCGAAACGATTTATCGTATAAAATAAATACGGGTAAAAAAATTACGGATATTTGAGATATTATTATTAATTATTATGTGTTTAGTGTTTTCTATATATTTTAACATTATTTAGTATATACATACCACATCATGTATATATGTTATAGCTTATTGTTGTGTGTATAATAGTATAATATTATCTACCATTATTTAAATTTATATATTTTTTATATATATATATTTATATATATTATTTTAATTAATTTTTTATGTAATATTTATTATTATATTCATATTATTTGGTTATTTATTAGATTATAATTTCTAATCATATATGTTATATTTATTCTAATGTTTATTTTTTATATGTATGTGTATTTTTACTACTATATATATATTATTTTTATATATTATATATATTTATTTTGTGGTCTGTTGTGTTATAATATTATATATATATATACTTAATTATTATATTATATTATATATAATCTATATATATTATATAACTCTAATATAATATATATAATATATATATATATATTATATATTGTATATTTAGTATGTTATTTGGTTTACATTTATGTATGTCAATGTATATGGTAACATTTTTTGTATGTATTGTATTTGTTTTAATATGGTCATGTATATTTATATGTAACATTTAATGTATGATATACTAATATATTACCATATGGTATGTAATGTTTGATATTTTTTATTGTTTATGCTTTATAACAGTTTGTATGGTACATATATTAACAATAATGGTAATGTAATATTTATATACCATCTGTATCTAATAAATATCTAATTGTAATTAAAAAAATTTTATTATTGTATGGTATGTAACATTAATATGTGACATGTCCATATTATATGTATACAAAAATATCTATGTATACATATATATGTATGTATGTACATATATGTACATGTATATATATGTACATATATATATATATATATATATATACAGGGTGGGGATATAATGAAAAGGGGCTTAAAATAAAAAGGCTAGGAAGCCATCAGATTGCGCCATGTGTCCCCTCATCACCCTTCTTTTTTATAACTACATGGATATATTTGACATTTTAACTTGTAGGGTATATAAAGTCATATTTTCCTCTTTATTTTATTTATTCTCTCTTCCAGCCACTTTTTTTCTTCCCCGACTCATAACACGTTTCTTCTGCACTTATTTATTTAATGGTTTTTTTGACGGTTTTTGTACGTTTACAGACGTTTTCTTCCATTTTTTACGATTTCATCTATTTTTACGTTTTCGTTCCTTTTTTACTTTTTTGTCCGTTTTTTTACATTTCGTCCGTTTTTTACGTTTTCGTCTGTTTTTTACATTTTCGTCTGTTTTTTACGTTTTCGTCTGTTTTTTTTAATTATCGTCTGGTTTTTTACCTTTTTGTCTGTTTTTACGTTTTCGCCCGTTTTTTTACGTTTTCGTCTGTTTTTTAACGTTTTCGTCAGTTATTTTACGTTTTCGTCTGTTTTTTACGTTTTCGTCCGTTTTTTATTGTTTTCATCTTACGTTTTCGTAAGTTTTTTACGTTTTTGTTGGTTTTTTTACGTTTTCGTCCGTTTTTTAACGTTTTTGTTAGTTTTTTTACGTTTTCGTCTGTGATTTCAAACTTTAGGTATATATAAATAATAATACTACTTATATTAACCAAACCAAATCAAGTGACCCTTGAAAAGGTTTAAAGAAAGAAAATCAATGAAATTCGAGTAGTATATGTTATTCCCGGGTCGTTTTTCCCAACGAGGAATGCAATGGAGAGTCGAAAGTCGGTTTGATATTTGATGTTTGAATTCACAAGATTTTGGTTTGGTTTTCTAATTCTACAGGAAAAACAAGTAAGGCAAACTGAAAACGAAAGTAATTAAAGCTAAATTACTAAAACGATAACG
>BQNB010147408.1:0-16443 GCA_026074375.1 Tanacetum coccineum
CTTGTCTCATGGATCAATCGTCAAATAAGGTAACTGATGTGTCGTTATGTGGTATTTATTTTTAAGATTCAAGTTTTAAATTTATATTTTGCCGACTTAACCAAAAACAACACTTTAACAGGCAGTGTACCCGGTCGGTGGTAGATTCATAGTAAGTAGGGTGTCGAACACTTGAAGCGAGGTTAAATCTCTCAATTTATTTATATTTTGGTTATCTAATCTATGTTAATTCTAATCTAAGTCAAACCTATGATAATCCTATGTTAGTTCTAATCCTAGTTCTAATAGGTAAAAGGGGGTTTCAGCTTGAGAGACTAACACGAGTTTGGTTGGTGACTACAATCAATTCAAAACACTTTAACCCACGCAAGAAAATTAACATAAGATAAAAGAGCGGTCGAGCCTTATGATAAAAAATTATGTTAACCATTATTAATTTGATTATAACGTTGGTTTGTTTATTAAGTGCAAAGATTTCTTCTCTTGAGGTGGTATATCATTCTTAAGACTTAGGCGAAACTTATTCCTAAGACTTAGACACATTAATTCTGTCACAATAAAAGCATCTGCAAAAAGCATCCTTATTTGTTGATTATAATCTATCTTAGGGATTAAAGCAATGGTGATCTTGTTAAACCCTAGCTCATAGAGACTTTACCCACTTACCGCTTTACGGCGATTTATACTCTAGTAGTCCACTTGTCCAACTATCCAATGGGATCAGTACGTTATTTATTGAATTATCTAGGTTCATTTTTTAGTCAACACGTTCAATAAACCATTGGCAATATCCAATTAACAAGTTAAGCCCGAAGCGTATCCTAGACACAGATTTAGCAAGACAATATTTGTGATCCTGTGATTCTAGATGCATAAATCAATATATGGAGAGCTATCCCAGACTCTAGATTACTTGGTCTGTATCACTAGATCTAGTTGAATGATAGGTCGCATACAAAAGCACGTAAACAATTATAAATTGATAAAATAAACAAGCATTCAATGATAAATCAAGAAATCGAGATAAACAATGCCAAACATTCAGATCTTCATAATAATGGCTAATACCCAAAGGGTATTAGCCTTCAAACATCATAATTAATACAAGAGTAATTATTTTAACCAAGGTAAACTAACCGAGTTAACGGATGATACCAAAAACTGAACGATTACAAAAGTATATGGAATTACACGTTGTCTTATATGGATTGGAATGCGTTGCAAGACCTCTTCTGCTCTTTTTCTCCTCTAAAAATCGATTTTTAGGGTTTAGGTATCGAGAATATTATTTTGCACACTTAAAACTCGTATTTAAGTTTTGTAATTATAGAGTCTGGAAGTCGGTTCGATACGGCGTATCCAAGGAATTGGATACGGCGTATTGGGGATTTCTTAGAGCATGGACCACGTTTGATATTGTTAGGATTATGAAAATCCATGTAAAAGACCCGGTCACCCCGTGTAATGTCTAGCATAGGTTAGCTCGTAGCTTTAATATTAATCGTCTAATTACCGTATGACTTATGGTTTTAGGCCGGGTCTTTACCCACATGTTAGCCCACTCCATAGCCCACTTAGAGGCACAAAACACTTGTATTTATACCCCCTTTCCAGCCATGGGAAGGGGTTGGTTGTTCATTTTATCACAAACACACATAAGGTGTAGTTTCTCTCACTAGAACTTAATTTCTCTCTCTACAAATTCGACCAAATCCCTAGATTATTAATTGTGTTATGATATCCAATATACTACAATTGATATCAAAGCACATGGGATGATTAGCTAGATTGTGTGTGCGTTTTCTTGGTTAGATTAAATCAAAAGTTTGGTTTTTGAAGGTTTATCGTCTCATTATTGACACTCTTTGATTCTCACGTTTGTGATGTTAAAGTTGGTGTTTTTATAGTTGTTATAACCTTCTAGGATCAAGTTGTGCAAAAGAAACCAAGCAAAAACGTTCAAAAGGGTGATTTTTAGGTGGAAAAAGTCGTATTTTTATCATTGCGTTTTATCTCTCTGGCTAAATTCTTCATTGCGTTTTGTCTCCTGCGTTTTATCAGAAAAAGGACACTGCGTTTTGTCAGTTTGTAAAGGACAACAGTACTGCGTTTTGTCTCAAGAATTGACTGCATTTTGTCTAAGGTTCTTCTCTGCGATTTGCCTCCTACGATTTGTCTATTTTTGAAGACCTTCATTGCGTTTTGGTAGAAAGAAACTCTGGCAAAATTTCTTCTTCACTGCGTTTTGTCTCCAATAAATTGAGATTTGTCTAAGGCTCTTCACTGAGATTTGTTTAACTCATTTCAACCAAACCAAATCATAATTAAACAACATATCACCTAATCTAACAAACAATCATCACTTTTAACATACAATCACTAATCATTATTCGATCAACTTAATCATTTCACAATCAATTAAGATGGCTAATCTTTCGGAAGACATCCAATGTGCCGGTTCCGATACCCGACCACCTATGCTTGATAGAACTGACTTTGCATCATGGCAACAACGTATTCGACTGTATTGTCGGGGTAAAGAGAATGGTGTGAACATTCTGAAGTCAATTGATGAAGGACCATTTCAAATGGGGACTTTTTGGGAAACACTTGCTGAAGGAACTGAAGGTGCCCTAGGTCCAGAACGACCTCGAGTCTATTCTGACCTTTCTCCTGAAGACAAGGAAAGGTACAATGCTGACATTCGGGCAACAAACATCCTACTTCAAGGGTTACCAAAGGACATCTACACTCTTATCAATCATTACACTGATGCAAAGGACATATGGGACAATGTAAAGATGCTCCTGGAAGGTTCAGAATTAACCAAAGAAGACCGGGAATCACAACTGTATGATGACTTTGAACACTTTCGACAAAACAAAGGAGAAACCATTCACGACTACTATGTCCGGTTTGCTAAACTCATCAATGACATGCGGAACATCAAGATGACCATGTCCAGAATGCAGCTGAACTCAAAGTTTGTGAACAACATGTTGCCTGAATGGGGTAGATTTGTGACAGCAGTGAAACTAAACAGGGGATTGAGGGACTCCAACTATGATCAGTTGTATGCTTATCTGAAGCAACACGAGGCACATGCCAATGAGAACAAAATGATGTTGGATCGATTCACTCAACACACTGTGGATCCTCTTGCTTTGATGTCCAATGTCTCACACCAGCAGTACTATTCACAATCATCTACAACTCCACCATCCACATATGTTCCACCACACTTTGCTGACAACACTCAACTTGATTCGGGACTCTCTCCAACGGACAACTTAATTGAGAATTTAACCAACACACTTGCCCTACTCACCCAATCATACAAAACATACCTACCTCAAACAAACAATCAACTCAGAACTTCATCAAATACAAGGAACCAAGCTACAGTTCAAGACGGCAGGGTTGTGGTTCAGAATGTTCAGGGTCGACAGAATAGAGGTCAGGGGAACAATGCACGGGGTGGAGGTGCAGCTGGTTATGGGGGAGCACAGAACAGAGTTGGGAATGCTAATCCAGGTCAAGCAAGGCAGATTAAGTGCTACAACTGCAACGGTATAGGCCACATAGCAAGGAACTACACTCAACCCAAGCGTTCATAGAACTCCGAATACTTTAAAGACAAGATGTTGCTAATGCAAGCTCAAGAGAATGGGGTGGCATTGGATGAAGAGCAATTATTGTTTATTGCAGGTGGACAAGACAATGCTATTGATGAAGATGTGGATGAGCAACCTATTCAAGATTTAGCACTCAATGCGGATAATGTGTTTCAAGCTGATGATTGTGATGCTTTTAATTCTAATTTTGATGAGGCTCCCATAGCACAAACTATGTTCATGGCTAATCTATCATCTGCAGATCCTGTTTATGATGAAGTCAGTCCGTCGTATGATTTGAACATTCTATCTGAGGTACACGACCTTGATCACTATCAGGATGCTGTTTGTGAACATCATGAAGAACACGAGATGCATGACGATGTACAACCTAACTACGTTGTTGACTCGCATGCCGATTATACGAGTGATAGTAATATGATTCTGTATGATCAGTATGTAAAGGACAACGCAGTGCCAGTTGTACAAAGCATTGTATCTTCTGTTCCAAATGATGCATACATGATGATATACAATGATATATATGAACCTCATGCCAACCTGTCTCAGTCACAACACAGAACACAGTAGTCGACAATTCATTAACTGCTGAACTTGCAACATATAAGGAACAAGTTGAACTGTATGAAAGACGGGCCAGGTTTAAATTATCGGAAAGAGAACAAAAGATTGATGAAAAATTAAAAATAGTTATCACTGACCGTAATATTAAGGAAGAAACTCTGAAAAAGGAACTTCATTCTGTAAAAATGCAACTTGCTTCTACCATCAACCATAACAAGTCAATGGTAGCAGAAGTTACGTCTTTGAAAAAGGATTTTAAACAGAAAGAAAGCAAATACCTTGAAGAATTTTTAGACACGAAAGCTTTAAAAGAAAAGGTCGAGGATAAATTATACAAACAAGACCAATCCCTTCAAACAGTTCACATGTTGTGTAAACCAAAGCCCTATTATAATGAACAGAATAAGGTAGCTATTGGCTACAAGAACCCTTTATGCCTCACCCGTGCAAAGAAAGTTCAGCCTCCTTTATATAATGGTTATGAAATTATCAAAAACAATCATGTTCCAGCTTTAGTGCACAACATAGAGGATACCCTAGAGATAGCTGAAATCACTAGGAGGAAAATAAATGACAAAATGAAAGACCCTGAGTATGTGATTAATAAGGGTGTTAGATTGATATCCTTCAACCACGCAAATGTACTACTGAAAGAGAATTATTTAGCGACCTTCACACCACAGAAGCAATTGACCCCCGAGCAAATATTTTGGTCTCAAGATCTCATCAAGATAAAAGCAGAAGCTCTCAAAAAGCAGACCACAACCTCAAGACCTATCAAAGAGTTGACGGTGTACCCGCCAAATACACCTGCAATGCTTGTCCCTAGGGTGCTTCCAACAAAGAGTCAAGTGAAAATTAATATTTTTACACTCAATATATACCTCTTTTTGGATTTGAAAAAACATGTAAAAAGAAGAATACCACCAATCTTGGCTCACTGGAGGGGAAGGGTTTTGAAAAACAAACCAAGGAATGTTATCTCAAGGAGGTCATTCCAATCTTCAAAACACTTAAAGAACATTTTTAGGGCATTCAAAAGGCTCTAACTAAAGAAATTAAAGAAATTAAAGAAATGAAAGATGTTTTTGAAGAATTAGAAGCTGAGGTTGACCAAAATGTTGTTGACAGGAAACATGATGAGATTGAACGAAAAACCCTTCTTATTGCACATGATAATTTAATTGCCGATTGTTTGTCCAAAGATGTGTTTTATGTTGCAACGAATTCTGAGCTTAATATTTCTAGATTTACATAAATACATGATGCTCACACTATTGTTGAGGCACGTTGTCTGGAACTTGAAGCTGAGCTTTCTAATTTACGTGAGAAGATTCAAAATGATAATCATAATGAGTTAGTTAAACGGTTTTCCAAACTTGAGGTAAATCACTTAAACCTGCAGTTAAAGTATCAAAACCTTAAAGAAAGTTTTGGAAATAATCCATTAACACCCGCTAAAGATACTCCTGATTTTGATTCAGCCTTTGTAATAGAAAAAATGAGAGCTTCTCTTCAAGGAAAGGACAACGTCATTAATAAATTGAAAACGCAAATCTCTCACTTGCAAGAGACCCGTAGTGAAACTGACCGTACACTTGATTTGCTCTAGCGAGACCCACTTGCAGATATTTAGATCACTCAATTAACTGAAAAAGTCACTGTTCTTCAAGAACAAAATGAGCTTTTTAGGGCAGAAAATGCAAAAATTAAGCAGCTTTACAAAGAATTCTCATGAAGTTCCAATTAAAGATCACTCTAGTGCTAAGCCAAATCTCTAGAACAGATCCAATATAGCCTTGACAATCTAAAAATGAGAATCATGAAAGCCCAAATGCAGACATAAATGAAAAGTTTCACTAAGGATCATGTAAAAACAAACAGTTATTGCACCAGGCAATCATGCTATAGATGTTGAACGATTCACCACTCGCAATAGGGAACAATAGGAATTCATCTAGATTATCTCAGGCATCTTAAGGAAAGTGTAGAAACCCTTCGCGAAATAGTGGAGGAAGCTAAGGTTGAACGACCCTTAGATAGGTTAATAGTCTTTGCTTGCCGTTACACTAAACATTCTCAAGAACTCTTAGAATATGCGATTGGCACTTGTCCGAAAGACTTTAACAAACGATATAAAAAGGATGCTTCTACCCTTTTAATTAGCAAAAAGTAAGTTACTTTTGAAGAACCATGTGACACGTCAAATAGTAACACATACATACATGTAGGGCAACTGAACACTCAGCAGACTAATGTCCCTGTGCCTCCTTCTATAGGAGTAAACTGTTGCACCAATGCTAGCGGATCACAGCCTAGGCGCAATACTAAGAAAAATAAGATCTTGCCATCTAAAGGTGTCAACAAGAAGAAAGTAGAAGAACACCCTAGGACAAATAAGTCTAACTTAAGAACCACGAATCGTGTTGATTCTAGTAGTAGCTCTAAGCATACTGTAATTAATTCGAATTCTGATTTTGTTTGCCAAATCGTAACAAGTGTTTAATTTTTGCAAATCATGATATGTGTGTGGTTGATTATTTGCAATCGGTTAAGGCACCCTCCTCTATTCATAATAGTCATATTGTTTGCGCAAAGTTAAGCAAGTTTAGAAACCTAAGCAAGTTAGGAAAGTATGGAAACCCACAGGCAAAGTGCTTACCAGTATTGGCCATCAATGGAGACCCACATGCAGAATATTCACCTTAGGAGAACAGTGCCCTTTAACTAGGCTCACTGCACCCAAAGTAGTATATGCTAAGCAAAACGTGTATCAGGCCATTACTTGTGCTAACAAACAGGAACCCAACCAAAATTGGGGATCCAACTTTCCAAACTCTCCATCTTTGTCTGTTTTCAAATGCAGGTCGTACAGATCATCCTTTGGTATTTGGACCCAGGCTGTTCAAAACATATGACTGGAGATCGCTCACGGCTCAGGAATTTCACAAAAAAGTTCATCGGGACAGTTAGATTCGGGAATGACAACTTTGGTGCTATCATGGGTTATGGAGATTACGTGATTGCTGATAGTGTGATCTCCAGTGTATACTATGTGGAAGGACAAGGACACAATTTGTTTTCAGTCGAACAATTTTGTGATTCTGACCTAGAAGTTGTATTAAGGAAACATACTTTTTATGTTCGAGACACGGATGGTGTTGAATTAATTAAAGGTTCTCGTAGTTCCAATTTATACACTATCTTGGTCAAAGACATGATGAAGTCCTCCCCAATTTATTTGTTGTCCAAAGCCTCCAAGAACCAATCATGGTTATGGAATCATCGTTTAAATCACTTGAACTTTGGCACCATTAATGACCTTGCAAGAAAGGACCTCCGTAAGAGGCCTTACCTAGATTGAAGTTTGTGAAATTATCAAATCTCTGCACTGCATGTCAATAGGAAGAGCAAAAAGCTACCCACAACCCAAACCGAAAACACCAACTTGGTAGTTCTTATTATACCTCTCAGATGGATTTATGTGGCACCGATGCGACCGTGCAAAAACATTAATGGGAAGAAAAATACATCTTTGTCATAATGATGATTCATTCTCGGTTTACTTGGGTAAAGTTCTTTGGATTGAAAGATGAAACCCAGGGTCGCATCAAATTTCTGAAACAAATACAGTACGGTTTGTAACATTTATAAATCAGTACAGGTGCTCTGCATTGAGAAACGACATCTATTATTCGTCACTATTTATTTTGGTCCGATACGCGATTACTTTCAAATTAACTTTAAGATAAATTAAGGTTTACATCAACTAAGTAATAAATAATTATTAAGAAGATAATTATTAACTTTGAGTATTTTATTTTTATCGGTCACGTAAAAGGTTTATGTTTCGCAATAAAATACATTTGGACACACCCCGGAAATACCTAGACTTACCAAGACTCAAACCAATACCCACTTTGAAACCTTAAACACATAAATTAAATAAATTCTTGTGTAAAACCCACTATAGCCGAATATGGGCACCAAAAACAACTAGACATTCTCCAAGATATTGTATAGTTCTTGTACAACTCTCCTATTAATTAAGATTAGTCCTTATGGTTCTTAGTTAAGCTACATTTATACATTGATTTGATAAACCATCTTCTTAGTCCTTTACCCTTGGATTCCTCGGCTACAAGTAACACAACACACAAATCACAAAAAAATCTTTCAGAGAGTATCTTTAAAGTACATGTACCATCTTCGTTTAAATTAAGATAGGTATTTATGGTCTTAATTGTGCTATATTACCCATGATATATCCATTTGTTCCTTGTCCTCTTTGGTAGCCGCCGGATAGATACTTCGCACTCACACTATACCATTTGATTTCACATTATCTAAGCAAATCTTGTACATCTTAGAGGTAATTAAAACATGTACTTAGTGGTTTAACCAAAACAATGTCTAATGAACTAGAAACTACTAAGCTACTAAGACTTGGATAGGTTTTGGTCTAGTTAATGTGACTAGGAAGTGTAACTAGGTTTATGCCTATAAATACACACTCATATCTCACCATTTCACACTCTTGCAAACACAAACACTTAAACGCATGCACACTCCCTTACTTCGGGTCTCAAACCGCAACCAAACAACACACGTTCACACCATTCCAAGGTTATAAATAGCGTGAAGCATGACGTAGCGGCATAGCCAAGCCTCAAGCTTTAGCGTGAGGCGTTGCATCCATTGTCCGTTTTTATGGCATGAACTCAAAGACGAAAAAAATTTTTATTTAAGTGGTCAATAGTAATAGTATACAGGATTAAAATTGAGTTATAGAGTTACTTATAGCACGAATCCTCATGCAACCCAAGAATCATAAATACTTTAATTTAAGCTCAAGTCTAATAAATATCTTTAAAAAATTTTAAAAAAATCTCTTAAAAGCTTCAAAAAAAGGCGCCACGCCTTGCGCTAAAGTGCGCTATATCACGCCTTATCACGCTTTATTGCACGCCACGCCTAAAGGAGACGCCTTGGCCTGTTTCGTAACGTGGAGTCTACGCCTCGCGCTATGGCGCCGCTATAGCGGCGCTATTTAGAACCCTGCTCCATTCGAATGAACAAACACGACAAAGGGTTTCATAACGAGTGGATAAGGAAATATACGAGCTAGGGTTGGGTTACACTAAGCTTTGAAACTTGGTTTGTTATTTTGGGTCGTGTATCATACGAGGGTAGCGTTATTTCTCACGTACACTCAAAAAACAAAACACTAGAACCCATTTTGAAGTCTCTTTGAACCCAAATTATCGTACCGTAACTTGTTTTATACCAAATATATATGCGTGATATATTTGATAACTAGTTTTTCATGTCGCGTTTGAATACAAAAATAATGGGATAGCTAAAGAAAACGCACGTTAATTGCAAAATAAACGTGTTATACGCAATGCTATTGCGTATAACAACTTGTGTGGTGATTTAAAATACATAGAACACATGTAATGTGACCTAGTAACAAGCAAAACCTTCGAAAAACCGGTTGTTTTATGGTAAGAACTCACTCGTATGAATTATTGTAAACCATTAGTTCGTTGGCTTTGGGATACGTAAGACGGCTTATCAACCGTTGCTGTTAGGTGCGTTGTTAAATATATGTTAAATAACGATATTGTTATCACTTGGGACTTTTCTTATTTATTATGTAAGTGGCTGGGATAATGTTGTGCCTTGGAAAAACAAACATGTACATGGCTTGGGGCCCACCAACCTGCCCTAATCGTGCCCATGAATGGAAAGCTATCGGCTAATTAATAAGCTCATTCAAGCTTATTAGATGAAACTAGAAAACTAGTGAATTTGTATAACATACTTGCTCAAGTGCACACTTCTATTGGGACCAGTGTTTATAGCCAATAGCCGCGTTCGAAGCCTAACGGGCCTAATAACCCCACTCATGGCCACTGTTTATTTATAAGCTTTACAAGCTTATTAAGAACCCACAAACTCATTTTTACCAATATAGACCCTTTCACCTTTTTAAAAACATAAGGTTCCTAAAGGGCTCGTTAGCCTATTCCTAATCTACCTAAAAGCATAAGCCAAAATAAGCTTTGACAAGCTTATTTGTGAGCTTAAGCAGCTTAAAAGTATTATGATAAGCCTAGATAAGCTATTAGACCATAAAGAATTAAGCCCAAACCTTTAAAACTCTTGTTAAGTTCATAACGAGTCCAATAAGCCCATTTTCGAACTTAATTGCTAAAGGAGAATAAGTCCTCTCAATGTATGGACCGTTTATAAGCTCTATAATAAGCCTTATAGGTATGGAAAAATAAGTTGAAGTCAATAAGGTAACCTTAATGGACCATTTTATTAACTTTCGGTTAAGGTTGTTGGGCAAAACGATGTCCAGTAAGCCGAATTAAAGCTACATCTCAGCTTATTTTAATAAGGCCAACTGATAAGAATCAACTTGAATATGCTTAACATTGTTCTTTTGTACCCTTGAAAACAAAGTTGGAACATTAATAATTCTTAATCGGGCTTTAACGGAACCCCAATTAGTCCCTTTATGCGAATAAAATAAGCTTATCGAGTTATTTTACTTAGGAGTTTCAGGCTTCTATGACTTATTTGAAAGTAATAAAACCAATTGCCACTTGTTAGAACTCAAACAGGCTTAAAATGCGATTTTTACAAGTTAAGGGACTAAATATGACAATTTTGGAATGTTAAAGTGTGGTAGTGAAAATATTAACTTACTGTTTTGATAACTAAGGGATGTTTTTGTCATTTTGAAACTTTAGGGACTATGTAGAAGCTTTAAGGACTTAAAGTGTAACCTTGTAAAGTTGGGAAGACTAATTACGTACAGTGAAAACTTAAGAGGTCTAAAGTGTAAATTGTTACATTTTCATATACTTGAGGGGATGTTTTGTCTATTATAGATAAAACCTAAGGGTATTTTTTAAAACAAAATGTAGACTTCTTAATAATTAACATATCGGACGAATTATATTCGGGTAATATACAAGTTAACCTACAATTTAATAAATACGAATATTTATTAATAACTTATATACGTATACAAGAACGTGTGACATTGTATACCTTCCCAAGAGCCATCAAACAATTTCAGTATCACGATAAACTGTGCACCACAACAAGTGATAATCGTTTATATAAACTGCAAATTACTATAGTTTATACATTGAGTCTTTAGCTAATCTTGTAGAGTAAGATAAATTTGACCCTTATTTACTTAAGGTATTCGGACCGTGTGATTTCATACCTTGCATCTATTTCATTTCCAGCAGGGATCTATTTACTAAGGTGAGTTCTATGAGCTCCATATTTTACATTATTTTAAAATGATTTACATCCTTGGGGGTGAGAACATGCTTTGTTTTACAAATTAGACGCATGTGTACATTTATTAAAATGAAAATGTAGATAGAATTAACGTCGTTCTGATAAGTAGCGATAACCCCACTGGCCTCATGATCATGAATGTCGATTACTGGATTGTGAAGCATGATTGTTTATAGTTAGTCTATTTGGGATTGACGCAATCCCCGTTTCGGGTGATTTAGCTACCACCCGGGAACGAATATATACTGTCGGATTTGGGATAGTTAGGGTTAGAACATCATTCGACGGGAATTATTGGCATTCTATTTGCATTAATACATGTCGAGACTTCAGGTGTTCCATGAGCTTAGGAATGTAATTAACTTTTTATGAAGTTGCATTCTGCTTGCTAATTCATACCATCTTGGAAATCTTGTGGTCTACAATAGATTTTCCATAAACGTATGATTCATCCAACTTTATGTTGATGTTTTAAAGCATGTTTTTCAGGTCACAAGGCACCGTTCGTTGTTCTTAAGTGCGATGATAACATTTGGAAGTCAATAATTGAAGAGTCAACATTTAAGATTTTGGGTTTATTTCATTTTGGGGGACAATTGTTATAAACCTGGAATCTTTATTTATATTGTTGAATATTTTGAAGCCATGGGCTTATGTAACAAACAAGTATTTTGTTAATCCAATGTATCTTTTTCAAACGACACGTTTAGTGGTCGTTCTCATATCTTGTGCTATTGAACTATGAAGTAACGCCCTCGGATATACATTATATTCCGCTGCTACCAGATTTGGGGGGTGTTACAGATTGGTATCAGAGCCAAGGTTATAGAGAACCAGGTCAAAAGTTTTTGTCTGGATATAAGGCAATTTTCAAACACTGTGTTCTACAAAGGGGATTGCACAGGGAATAAAGACATTACTTGTTTGCATATTGCGCATTTATGCTTGCATAATACCAATGTTTTTAGCATTAGTAGTTTACTAATGCTTACATGATAATATACGCATATATAAATTGATATTACGGTAATATTACTTTATGTATATTAAATCTATAAAAAAAAAAGGTTAAAAAAAAAAAAAATCTATAGAACGTAACATACAGATCTCTACTTATAATTAATACTTATATATGTTATTTTGCTTTTTGCACGTAGATATGTCTTCTTGTCATACATACTGAGCGACGGTTACGCTACACTTTCGTCTATACCGATTCTAAACCAGGCAGAGTCTTCTGGGGAGCCGATGAGGAGATATCTGATGGAGGCATTCCGCGAGTCATCGTATTAGGATACGATGGACTCCCGATGCAGCCTGTAGTACCTGATCTCATCGATATGGTAGATAGTTACATTCTCAAGGCCTGGAGGTATCCAACAGACCACCGCCAGTTCTCAAAGTCGAGGATGAGCGTTACAGACTATGATGAGGATGAGGTTGATGAGGACGAGGAGAAGCACTTAGCTCCGGCCGACTCTGCTGTTGTTGTACCTGCTAATGAGCCTGTTTCCCTACCTGAGGGAACATAGCCTGTTATACCACCACCCTCCACGACATTTTCTATTGGGGCTAGGATTACCGTCGGCCTCTCAGGCTTCCATATCCCTTCCACCTAAGTGCATGAGTGATGAGAGACTTCTGGCCTGGACTACTCCAACACCATCACCACTAGATTCTGTGTATCCACCACCCTCTGCAGGAGGCGCCTGCTAGGGGCTATGGCCCCACACACCCTACACATTCTTCACCACCACATGTACCATCACCAGTACTACCATCATCTGGGTGTCCTAATCCAAATCCAGACACTCAGGATAGGCATCCACTCCATTCCCTTATTGATTGCAGTTATGACCGAATTTACCATTCATCTCACATACCACCCACATATACACCACTCTATACTGCCACCCCACATGCTGTAGAACCGTAGGACGATATTCTTGAGTCGAGCAGCTCCACTCTCACAAGAGTGTGGTTGTCCACTCTGATCCGCTAGATACAAAATTTTTTTTTTTTTTTTTGTTTTTTATGAGATCGGGGAGAGTTCTACTGCCAGACCTACCAGAGGTCGAGGGGTAGATTATGGGTTTGTCAGCACCGTAGATGCTGAAGCGAGACGACAGGGGACTAGTGAGGTTGGGTATTATATTAGGGATACTTGGGTAGATCCGGCAGAGGCAGTTCCTGAGATAGCAACACTATGACCGTGGGAGAGGTACTATACGTAGGGGTATAGGAGACTTGGTGAGCTCCAGAAAGCTCATGAAATAGATCAAGGACATTGTATGCCTTACTAGAGGATGACCAGGATAGTAGGTCTCGTATATCATAGTGAGTCGATATGGACTCGCAGCGGTTCGACTTACTTATGGGGGATAGGATGACTCTCCAGGAGACAGTATGGGATGGTGGTGGAGAGGATTTGTTCCCAAGGGTTGGGCATCATCGATTGGAATGAGTCAGGAGGACCCATCAGGAGCTTCAGACCCACCGTGATCATGTGTATGCACACGAGACCCATCTCTAGGCACATCAGACATAGCTACAGCTGCATGGTACTCTCATTCAGACACATCATCAGGTACATGAGACTTGCTTTCAGATGCAGCATGCTGAGATTGCAGTGCTTTGAGAGACTGACCGTAGGCATCAGGCACAGATGGTAGAGACTCTCCATGTGATGAGAGACATGAGGCGAGAGATGGCGGACCTTGAGACCGGAGTTGCTAGACTGCCCGAGGACATGCGGAGAGTAGGACAGCCAGCACCAGATCGCTAGGATTCTAAGATCACAGGAGCTTTCATGAGACTGTGGACAGTCAAGCCTAGTGGTTTATGTCATTGTCTCATATCTTGCTAGGTCATTGTACAGGTGAATGTTAAGTATTAGGGGTTTTTCCAACGCTGCATAGCTTAGATCTTTTGTATCGTATTTTGTTTAATAAGAATACTATGTCATGTAAAAAATACTTCTAAGTTATGAATGAAATAGATGCTATTATGTTGTTCTTTAGACCTTCTCTTGTGTTAACGATCCACATATGTAAAAATTATTATGTACCTTGTTATGATTGTGACCTCACGTGTTGTCTCTTATGATTTAGATGAATCATGGCACCTGCGACAAGACGAGAACCAAATACTACTCCTAACAACATCAACCCAAACAAAATGACCCCGGAATACTGCCACAAGCTATGATTAGTTACATCCCTTCTTGAAATCCAGATTAATGGAGATGGAAGCCATGTTACACAATGGGATAAACGAAGGAATGTGCAATAACTGCGCGCCCTTGTTTTTACACTATACTTCAGAGATAGTGTCAACTCCTTTGAACTTCAACGGGGACTGCAAGCTCGGTCGGTTGCTCTTGTGGGTTGAATAGATGGAGTAGTTTTCTATATTAGTGGTTGTGCTATGAGAATCTGGTGAAGTTTTCCACCTGCACTATGTTAGTGATGCTTTGACTGGTGACGATTGGTCTAGATAAGAACATTAGAAGTGCCTAAGGCAGTATACAATGACTTGGGAAGTACTCAAGAAAAAGATGACGGACAAGTATTGTCCACAGGGTGGAAATCAAGAAACTAGAAATCGAGATGTGAAACCTAAATGTCAAGGGGAATGCCAGTTCCTAGATCACTACTTAACGTTTCTTAAGAGCTAACCCTTGATATGTACCAAGTTTGTTTGCCAATGATAACGAGAAGGTTGACAAGTACATCAGTGGACTTTAGAACAAACTTTATGGGAATGTAAATCCTGCAAGACCTAGAACGTTAGGGATGAGACTACTGAGTTTGGCCAAACGACTTGATGGATCAGAAACTCCACACCTACGCAGAAAGGCAGTCTGTTAATAAAGAGGATGGCTGATGATTATCCAGAAACAACAATTCATCCAGAAACAACCATGGTCACCAGCAACAACCCTTCAAAAGGCAGAATGTCGCCAAGGTCTACAATATGGGGACAGGCAAAAAGAAGCCTTATAGGGGATCCTTGCCTAAGTGCACCAAGTGCCTTTTTCACCACAATGACCCGTGCACCCAGAAGTGCCACAAGTGCAACAAGGTAAGGAACTTTGCTCGCTATTGCAGGAGTACTGGCAACACAAACATTGCTAATACTTAAAAGGGCAATGGGCCAGCTCCCAAGGGGAATGGTTGTTTTGAGTGTGGAGCACTAGGGAATTTCAAAAGCGATTGCCCTAAGTTGAAGAATAAGGATGGAGGGAATGGGAATGCACAAGGCTTGGTTTATGTAGTTAAGAATGCAGAGAAGAGAGGGAATGCTTCAAGAAACCCAGATTCCAATGTCGTTACGGGTACGTTCCTCTTAAACAACCACTATGCATCTATCTTATTCGACACTAGTGTCGATAGAAGCTTTATATCTACTGCATTTAGTTCCCTGGTTAACATCGCCCCAACTCCATTAGAAAATAGTTATGATGTCGAATTAGTTGATGGGAAAATAGTCGGGATAGACACTATTATACGAGGTTGCACTTTAAATTTCTTAGACCACCCGTTCCACATAGATCTAATGCCCGTAGAACTGATTAGTTTCGATGTCATTATCGGTATGGACTGGTTAAGAAGATGTCACGCCGTGATCGTGTGCGATGAAAAACTTGTTCGAGTTCCCTATGGGAATGAAACTTTGACTTTTTGTGGCAACGAAAGTAGCAACGAGAGAGAATCTCGGTTGGCAGTTATCTCATATTCAAAAGCTCAAGAGTACATGGCAAAAGGATGCCAGGTCTTTTTGGCGCAGATATCCGCCAAGGAAGAGGTAGACAAGTCGGAAGGAAAATAAATTAAGGACGTACCAATCATCCGAGGTTTTCCTGAAGTATTTCCCGAGGACTTGCCAGGTCTTCATCTGGCTCGACCAATGGAAT
>BQNB010147409.1:0-16443 GCA_026074375.1 Tanacetum coccineum
GTGTTTGGATTAACTCTTAGGATTTTATGTTCTAGGTCGGGTTAATCGTTACTCTACATTTGTTACATCTAGGCACACACTAGGCACGAACTCAAATATCAACATATATATAAGATATTAAAGTATGATTTAATTGTTTTCTTTTAGGTAACAATGCCTCCAATTACCTTACTAGATCATCAAAAGACCCGAAACTACATTCCACTCATATCAAATGAATTTAATCAACCCTTAAGAAATACAACTGTAAATCTTGAAAAACGATACTTTCATAAGGGTAGGGTTGTGAGTCAAAACTTTGAAAACAATGAGTCTTATGTCTTGTACGACAGTGTTATGAATCCTCTTACCGCTCAACAAGAGCGAAAGCCTAGAAAGGATAGTGGCACGAGAAGAGGTCGTCACTCCACTTCTTCTTCTTCCGCCTTTGACCAACCATCTTCTTCTCATCTTAACGATGATGAAGATGTAAATGGCGAAGAGACCTCGCGTGCAAGCACTCCTTCCCCCATTCGTTATGTCAATTTGTTAACCAATCAAGTTCTTCAAGTTTTTCAAAACCCACCGAACATTAACCCCCACTTAGAACCCTTTTATACCCGTCAAATCAAAATCATCAACCGTCAAGTTCATATTCGAGATGAGCAGCGTGGTGGATTAAGGTCAATCTGGAAAGGCCTCAGAAACTTGCGGAGAAATATCAAGAAGTGAGCAATATGGAAATGTGCTTTGTGACATTATCAATTATATTACTTATTACTCTATGAAGCTTAAGTACTTAAACTTATATTATTTAGTGATAACTTAGTATGTAGTAGGGGCAACATAACTTGTCTTGGATGATCTTTCAATTTTATCATCCTAAACACTTGTTTTCATAGTACTTGACACCTTATAATTACCTCTATGATGATATGCATGCTTATTTATTAGTCAATATGCATACATGTGTTTCTTTGATTAAATTTGGAATGATTAGTGTTATGAATTTAATTGTTAAGTATTAGATGATTCATGATGAAATAGAGTTGATCGCAAAAAGGGGAAATAGAATTTATTTTTTCTATACAGGATCTGCAGAAAATTAGGAAAACTGAAAAATTTTCCTGCCTTCAGAGAACGGCCCCCATAAACATGGGGCGGCCCCCTAATATATCTGGGACCGCCATGTATATATGGGACCGCTATCAGAAGTCACGAAAATTTTACTGTGACTACCTGATTTATAGTGCAGTTGACTATTCTCTATTAGACCTAGCTAAACTTCCTGCATTTTGCTAAACAACTTTTGGAATTTGTTTCCTTAATTCTTATGCTTTTTCACTTTGATCATTTGCTTTCAAATTAAATAAGCCATCCTTCTCATTCTTCTTACCAACTTCATCTTCCTCAAACAATTCTACCATGAATTCCACCAAAGCTTCTTCCTCTAAGCCTTTCAAGAAAATCAAACTAACGATAATCCCTTCTAGACAGCTATTTGTCAACATCTCTAGTGATGAAGATGTCACCACCACACCTTCTCCTATAACAACTTCTTTATTTCCAACTTCTCCAAATGAACCATCAAAAACCACATCCACCAATCAAACCCATCAAGCCAAGGGAACACGTCTTCTTCTTTTCAATCAAAACTTCAAATTTCACCACCATCTTCAAATGAACCAACTTCTCCTCATCCTTTGAACCCTTTGCTTGATAATATTTCGGATGTTCCTCCTAGACCTCTAAACCCTTAACCACTTCAAAGTCATCCTTCTTTGGATATCACACTCTCTTTGTCACTAATCACTCCTCTTGATCACATTCATGACACTCCATCACCACCATCTCCACCACAACCTCAACCACCTATCATGGGTCACCCTCTTTACTACAACTACTATGACTACCATGGGTCAAATTGCATATGTTGCTTTTATAACCGAACTCTTTTCTTAACCTAAAGAGATGACATGAACATCATGTTTGCTTATCTTGAGTATCTTCTCACCACCGCAATCACCTCACACTTTTCACCTCCACCTTGAAATGTCTTTAAAATTTTTCATAAACGTATCACCCCAAACCTTTTTGCTCAAAAAGTCATTCTCTATGAATCATGAATCATCTAGGACTTATGTAGTATTGTCTCTTTTTTTTCTCATGAAGTATGTAGTGTGTCTTATGGATTAATTATCTTGTATTAGCTCTAGTTTTATTTTATGTTGTATGAATGTATTAGTTGCATTTGCTATTGTATGAGTTTCTTGATCGTTGAATGAAACTCTCTTTTGGGTGACTTAAATCTAATGTGTTGCTTAAAAGATATTTTTCTTGCACTTTTATCACTAACTTTGTTTTGTAGCAAACAATTTTCGTAAGATCGATCTCTTGGTTCCCCGAACGAGGAGGAGCATACATCAAGGGGGAGTCTTGATATCGTCGATTTCTTTCTTTCCACAACTACTCAACGATCATCATTTTTGAATTCGACAAAAAGGAGGAGAAATGGAACAAAACTCTTTAATAATTTTGTAACTTTTTACAAAATGAGTTTATATTTTGTCATTAAAAAGGGGGAGATTGTTAATACAAATAATGTCTAAAAACGTTATATATATTTTTTGACCTCTCAACGTTTTGATAATAACAAAATGTAAAAACGTTTACGATAAAATTAAACGTTTACAAATTATTAATCATAAAATTCCATTTCTAAGATTAGCTATCACTTAAGGTATGAACAAACAAATCATTAAGCATGATTAGTGATCAAGAAAATATTTTTCTCTTATCAATTACATTTTTACAAAACAATTTCACAAAATTAATTACACAAAATATTTTCTAATTAAAAGAAAAGTTTTATTAAAAACTTAAAATTTGAAATTCAAATTTCCCCCCTAAAATGGAAGGTTCCATAACAGATACAACCTTCACCAAAGACAAAAACAAGAGCGGAGTCTAGTTTTTCTGGCAGCCCCCTTATATATCTGGGGACCCGCAGGGGGACCGCCGACAGTACGCCGTTATTAGATTTTCTTGCCTATAAATACTGCTCCAATTCTTTGTAGAAATATCAGACCTATTTGCAACACGACTCTTTTCTCACACTTTTTCTCTCTCTAATTCATCCTTCTTTCTCTCATAAATAATCTTGATCACATAACATCTCTTGGTTCTTGTTTCAAGTGATTAATATCTTCTTACTCATCTATTCCCTTTCATTCCAAGTGTAACAGAGAAGAAACACTCGTATATTCGGTCCAAGAAACGAAGTGTTGATTAGTGATCTCTCCTATTTTCTTCTAAGTATCAAATCTCTATTGTAATTATCTTATGTGTTTGTGTGATTCGGATATTGTGTAAATCCGATAGTGTAGATCTAGTGATGTTTGGAGTGTTGTGAAGTGGTAGATTGATTCTAGCTAAGATTAGGATTCGACATTTTAGCTTAGTGTCGGAAAGTAACGTAAACGAAGTGTAAACGGTTTTCTCCGACTTGGAAGGGAGCATGTTGACATAGTGAAATCTCGAGTAGGATAACTCGGGGGGGTAGAGTAAGGCGAAGAAATGTTGCTTAGTAGCAGGAACCACTATAAATCTTGAGTATTTGTTCTTGTTTGATTTGTTCCTTCTCTCATCTCTCTATATTGTTGTGATTGTTATTTTCTAATAGTTTAGATATTTACTTAATTGATTCATATTGTTGGTTGGTTAAACATACTACTCGAATCTAAGTATTTTGAAAGCAAAGTTTTAAAACGAAAACGAACCTGTAAACTATTCAACCCCCCCCCTCTCTTCTAGTTTCCACAAACTCCTCAATAGCTTCCAAAAATATCTACTTAACTTTTTATAACTATAAACAAAACAACAAAATACAAAATTAGTCCCTGAGGTATTTTCCAGGCTAAAGACACATTTTTAACAATTGTGCTCCATGGTTAACAAAACGTTACGTAATACATTAATCTTTTGCCTAGTAAAGGAAAATGAAAAATGAAGACTTTTGCATTTCAAAAAAAAGAATCTTTCTTTGATGCTTCAAAATTTTTATTATTTTTGAATATATATTTAATTAAAAAGCTTAAATACTTCTAAAATTGACATTATTTTGGTGTGGAGGACATCTGATTAAAGAAAAAAAAACAATAAAAATTATATTGTCGTCAAATTGTATAAAAACAAAAAACTTGAATAAAAGAGGAGGTATTAATTAAACTTTAGGGGTTTAATTTTTAATAAATTGTCTAGATGTTAAGTGTTATTTTATTAAATTTGCAAATTTTTATTATGAAATTAAAAAAAACAAAATAAAACCCCTATAACTTTCATAACTTATAAAACAGAAAAAATAAAAATTATAAATATATTTAAAAAACATAATGTACAAGCCCCGTGCGTGCACGGGGATTAAAACTAGTACATAACAAAAGATCTCGGAAAATCAAACTCGTTTCCCAATATCTTCAAGAGGTAACTCTTCTACGATAGAAGAGTTCACCTCTTAAAGATATGGTAGAAGTTCTACCATGACTTGATACGTTCAAAATGTTTTTGGTAAATATCATGTTAAAAAAAGATGGTAACACATGTTATGTGCAAAAGATAATTGGCAACGTATATGCTTAAATTTTTCATCTATTTACATAATCTATTTATTGCACAATATTCGTTTTCTCTTTTTAATTTAATGTTATTGAAAACCATAATTACATCTCTAAGTATGTAGTTATGTTACCATATTTGTTTCAAAATGTCATCTATTTAATGGACCCAAATGAATGAATTAAACATATTGGCTATAGACAAATTGCATAGCCTGAAAAATGAAGTCTATTATTCTTTGGATTGTTCTCGTTTGTAGCCTTGTTTCAATTAGGGGTGAGCAAAAACCATACCGCAAAATGCAAAACTGCAAAATCGTAAAAAACCGAACCACAAAAACCGCACCACGGTAAAAACCAGTGGATCGGTTTTAAATAAAAAGAAAAACCGCAAAATGCGGTGCGGTTGCGGTTTTACCTGTAAAACCGAACTACAAAACCCACACCGCACCACACATTAATTATTTAAAACCGAAGAACGGCACATTGCTTATGTGTGTAATAAGGCTTCTACTGCATATTATCATTAATATTCTTATGATGTATAAGTGATGTGTGTGTTTACATTAAATATATGCATTTTTATAACCGAAAAAACAAGATTATTAACCAAAAATCGCAAAAACCCACATTAATTATATAAGTCATAAGTGATGGTGCGGTGCGGTTAAATCCCGCAAAACCTGCAAAAACCGCAAAAAACCCGCAAAACCGACACCGCAAAATATGGTGCGATTCAGATTTTATATTTATAAAAACCGCAAGTGCGGTTGCGATTCAGTTTTAATCAAAACCTGCACCAACCCGCACCAAGCTCACCCCTAGTTTCAATGACGCGTGCCGCTCCAGGCACAACAACTTTCTATCAGCAATATACTCGTAAGTTGCTAACTCGCTTCCTATACGTATGCATATACGTATAAGGATGAGGATATTTATATTTACTTTGCATCATTTATTTACCTAGACGGTTAGTATAAACGTGTTTAGTTATAAAAATCGACTTAAAAAGGTTGCGAGGCTTGTTTACATACCAAAACAACAAATAAACTTTGCATATATGAGATCGTTAGTTTCCGTTTCATACTAAATAGAAAAAAAAATATATATTTTGTTAACAGTAGTGAATGATTTTGGCAACAGCATCTGCGTGTTACGGTAACACACCTGAGGGAGTGTAGATAGCTGCTGCGAGTGATGCTCTATGGAACAACGGAGCTATTTGTGGGAAGACGTTCACGGTTAAGTACACCGGTCCAACAAACCCTGTCCCTCACCCTTGTAACGATGGTAAAACTATGACAGTTAAAATTGTTGATCATTTTCCCGGTTGTGGTGGAACTTAGATCTGTCAAAAGAAGCCTTTGCAACTATCGCCAACCCTGTTGCTGGAGTTATCAAGATCGAGCATAGACGGAACTTGGGTGAATTTATTGGGAGGGCCGACTACTATAATATGGGGATAACCAAAGTTGTATTTTCTTTAAGCAAGTATAAGTAAAACCTCAAAGTGTTTTGGGAGGGTCGTGGCCCTCCTCGGTCTCCACTAAGGTCCGTGCATGAGATCGAGTATTGGTAATTGAGTTGATAAGAAAACTTAAGTTCCTAGCACGAGTGAATATTTGGGAAAATATTTCCAAAAGGTCGAAAAATATTTTTAAAATAAATGTTAGATCCACTCATAACTCACATAAAAACTTCCACATGCACATGTGGCATGTAGCTTACACCAATCAGATTCCATCAAATTTTCTCTTTCTTTTTTTTACTATCTATATTTGTTTGACACATATGGTTTTGAAATTATTATGTGTAAAATGAGTGTGGATATAACATTTCTCTATTTTTAAATGGAGTTACAGAATAAAACTTTGTTCCTGAGGTTGAAGGTTTTGTAAACTTACTATTCACACTCATACCTGCCAATTCAACTTTTTGTTCAGAAAACTTTGCTTGTAACTGTGCTCTTAATTTAACGTTTTTAGAAGTCTTAGCATTAAGTTTTTCTTGCAAAGAGTTAGTGTTTAGTTTAGTTTGAGCCCGTGTTTGTTTGATAGGGTGAAAAAGGTTCTGGTAAACTAATTTAAGGTGTTCATTTTCCTTTTCTAAAGACAAAACCTGAAATTCTAATGACACATTCTCATTCTTAAGTTTCTGAGACAAAGAATCAAGGGAATTTGTTTCACATTAAGTATCCATACCCTTTCCTTTCAACTTTGTTAATAGTTTTTTTAACTCATTAACTGCTATTGACTTGTCTTGCAACTGAGCTTTCAGATCATTTATTTCGTATGATTTATTTTTGAGTTCTGAAATCAAAGAAGCATCATGCCATTTCCAAGATCCATTACAAATCATTTTTTCTTTATAATGTTGCAAAGAAAGTTTAAGAGAAATAGAATATTCCTCAAGTTTGGCAAAGCATTTCAACAGGTCATTAAATGACTTGTTTTCAACATTTGCTTTTAGTTTTGAAAGCTGAGCTTCCAAAATCTCACATTCAACAGTCTTATCAATGAACATGCATGAAAATACAGAGTATACATCCATATCCTTAACCAAATGCAAAATTGTACACATTATATCACAAGACATGCTTTCCTCTAAGAGTCGATAATTTTCAAGTGAAAGTTCCTTCTTTTCAATTTCAAAGAATTTCTTTTCCATAGAACATGCATTGACATCAATTTCCATTCCTTTAAAAATTTATTTCATTTCCAAAACTTTTTTGTGTAACTCTTTTTCAAACTGAGTTAATGACACTTTTAGTTTTGTAACAAAAGGTTTGACATCCGACTCAAAAGCCCTTTTGACATGATGTACTCCAAAATCTCCCCAATTAAGTACATTAATGGTTGTTTTTTCTTTAATCAGCTCGTCAAAATGTCAAGTTGATTTTTGGTCTTATTGAAAAACATTCTAACTTTACTTGTTTTTTAAAGTTGTTTTCGAACAGCTTTTTCAGGTTTGACATCAACAACTGATTTGTTGGAAACTGGTAACCAGTATGCATGTTCTGCAGAAAGTTGTTTCTGTGGAACAAAATAATCATAAAGCTTGTTTAATTTTGAATAATCAACTGGTTTATCATTATTTTTACCTTGTTTGTCTTTCATTTTTAATCGACCCTCTTCGGCTAAAACTAATGTCTCTTTAGAATCAAACACAGATATGGGATCATGTTTATCAACTAAGGTTTTTGCATCATACAACACTAGTTGTTTTCGTTGAGCTTGTTTCAGATACAACGGATTTTGATACCCAAGAGTCATATTGCTAGCATTATGATAAAAAGTTTATGGTTTTGTTAACGTGTGCATCGTTTGAATTATTTGTCCTGTTATATAAACAATGTTTTCCAGTGCCTTTTTCTCTTTAGTTAAAACCAAAACTTCATCAATATACTTATCTTCCTTAGCAGATGACTCTTTATCTAAAAACTTTCAAATTATTTTTCAAAAATAAATTGGTTTCAACTTTTAAAGAAAGTTCTTGTTTTAGAGCAAGAATTTCCTTATTAAAAGCTTCCACTTTTCATTATGATCAACAATTTGTTTTCGTATTTGTGAATCTAAATCCTTTTCTTTTAAGGTAAAAACAAGTTGAGTTTTGCTTTGTTTTTCCAAAAGTTTGACCTTTTCTTTGTATCTTTCAAGTTCAACGGTCAAAGATTCATTAACTTGCTTAGTTTCTTAGTTGACTGTATTACATCTTGTAACTTCATGTTGCATGTTCTCAATTATCGATAAAATTACAGCATCATTTTGTGCAAGAGAATTCATATCTTGAATAACTTCATTTTTGTTAGAACCCGCATATGGGATCTCAGAAATAACATGGTTGTCATTCGTTAAAGCCACAAACGTATCGTTAACAGAAACTGATTGTTCAGAATAATCCAAGTCTTGTACAAACTGATGGAACATATCATTATCATGGTAGTTGTCGTAATTGGGTACCTCAGACAAGATATCAGTATCATAAAAAGGACCAACGTCATCTCCATTAACCGATCTAGTAGGTGAAAGCCTTGTTATGAAGATCGCACTTGAAATTGGTGCTTCATCACAATCTGAATCAAATGCATCTACATGGTCTGTCATGAATATAGAAGTAGTGTTCAGTTGAAGACCCTCATAAACTGAGTCAAATCCTTCTAACTCATCTGCCATAAAATCTTGTTCTTCATCATCTAATTCAAGTCTTGCTTCTTGTTTCTGTGCCAATAACATCTTGTCCTTAAACCATTTTGAATCCTTAACCCTCTTCTTTGTCGTACACTTCTTTGCATAATGACCCTTACCTTTGTATTTATAACACCTTATCACCTTTTGAGGAATAGCATTCAAATCTCTAACTATTTTAATTACTCTTGTTGTTCATGTTCCTTTACTTCTCTTAGTATTACCAACATACCCTTGACTATGTCGTCCTTGCACATTTTGTACTATGACTCTTCCTTCTTGAACATTTGCTTGAGTTCTTGGATTAGAGAAGAATCTAAGATGGTTGTTGGTTGGTGTGTATCTTGAAGCTATAGCAAGTGCTAAGGAACATCATAGCCTTGTTGAGACTGGCTATTGGATCATCAGTGGGTAGATAAGTTGGTACTACAAACCCTGAATCTGGTGATGTAGGTCTTGGAGGTGGTGGTTAATGAACAACATGTAGCTCATATGTCTTAGAGGATACGTTTTTTGTTAATGAACAACATGCACTTGTAGATTATACTATGAAGGATAACTTGAGTAAGATGGTGATGGGTTATAATTTTTTGCAATCAATGCAAGTGGATCACAAAATTTAGCTCTCATAGCTTGAACTTCCCTTGCATCTGCCTCATTATGCTTAAGATATGCATACAACTGATCAAAACTAACGTTATGTAGATTCCCAGCTCGCTTAACCCTTGTTACAAACCTACTCCATTCTGGCTGAAGATGGTTAACAAACTTAGTGTTAACCTGAAGCTTAGTCATGTTAAGTACAATGATATTAATATCATTTATCAGTTTTGAATATCTCATAAAATATAATTGAATCGTCTCTCCTTTCTCTAATGTGAATCTATCAAATTCATTTGCTAACTTGGATTCTCTTTCTTGATTGGTTAGCTCTCCCCCTTCCATTAGCTATTTCACCCTATACCATATGTCATAGGCCTTAGTCTTATGATTTAGAATAGTGCCATTGGGTAAACCGTGAAGAATAATGTTTGTAGCTTTAATGTCACATTCATTTTTGATCTTTTCTTTAGGGGTCAAATTAGCCAAAGTCTACATTTGCGTTTCTACTTCGCTTCCAATTTTTGCATTTGCTGGGATAGTGATCATTTTGAACTGAAATGGACCTGAGAAGATTGAATTTAGCAACATTTCTCCATGCACTTTTCCCTCAATGTGTAACAACATATGACTCTGTCATGTATTATAACCTCCTTTCTCAAGCATAGGTGGTAGATTTTCACTTCCAGTAGCAAGAACATTTCAGCTAGTGTTGACATGATGAATTAATGTTGTGTAAAATGATATAAAGATTGTTTCGATGATAATGAAGTGTTGTGTTGTTTTGTTTTGTTGTTGAACTGATTAAGTGATTGTGTGTTCGAATAAGGCTTGAGTACGGTTCATAGATTCTTGTCTCACTTGTACTTTCTAAGTCCCAACTCTCAAAATAAAAACTTAAATCACTTAATTTTCCAAAAGTTAAATCGCTTGAGTTATGACTTAAATCGCTTAACTTAAATCGCATGATTTAAATTACATAAACTTGTAAATTGCACAAAGTTAGTTCGCACAAAGTTAAATCACTTGATTTATTTCGCACAACTTTTAAATCGCGGAACCTGTATTTTGCTTCTTTTTAAATCGCTTAAACTTTAAATCACATAATCTAAATCGCACAACTTAAATCACAAGAAGTTAAAATCGCATAACATAAACTACACGAATTTAAATCGCAAGATTTGTATTTCACACCATTATTAAATCAAAAAACCTTTTATTTCACACAATGTTAAATCGCAAAACTTGAGTTAAATCACATGATTTAAATCGCATAAAACTTGTTAAATTACATGATTTTGATCGCATAATTCTGTCTAAATCGCATAAATACCTAACAAAATACAAGTAAAAAATCACTTGAAACACAACTTTTTATGGTTTAAATCTTGATTATTTTTGCAAAAACAAGTATTATAACACTAAATTGTTGATGAAAATCAAACCTTTATGGTTTTTAAGCATAACAATTCAGTCTTTTTAATTTTCGAACCACTTATTTCGCATAAAAATCGGTACAAAACTTTTAAACACGCACAAAACACCACTAAATCATCACATGGCTCTGATACCAATTGTAGGTTATACAATATATCAAGCACATATAGTATATTTAGAGTTTTCTAGAGAGAAAGAGTGGGTGGAAACTTAAAGAGATAGAGTAAGAGAAATAGTCATATGATATCAAGTGTTGCACCAAGTTTAACCACTCACATCCTCCTCCTAAGTCTTCTTTTTATAGGACAATGAGACTTTACAAGTTTACTAAATGGAGTGACGTGAGATGTTTTACATGATTACTACGTGCATAACCAACTATGATATAATTAGTAAAATAGCCGTAAGTGACCGACACTTTCTTGAATCCTAACATCTACGAATTGAACCCTTTAACGCATTTGAATAACGGAAGATAACACACCTACAAAGTTTTCAAACACTTAAACGCTCCTTATACTAAGTAAGGCATGTGACCATATCCATTTATTTTATGTTCCAAGAGCAAAAAAGCCCAAAGCTCTCTAAAACGGCAAAACATCACATTCACATAGGTAGTTCTTTTATTCATGCACGTACTCTTGCAATTTTTCAAATGAACCATTAAGAAGCAACCCTTCATCCTATCCTTCTATATGACCGAGCACATCCTTGGGATAAAATTTAAAACATGTGCTCCAGCCTCTGAACATTAAGCTTTCCATATTGAGTTCAGCTCTTAAGTTTCATTAAGAGGAATATGATGTCTTAACAATCAGCGACTATGGTGAACTTAAAACACATCCTTTTAGTAGGCTTTATAACTAAGTCTCTAGCCAACTCCTTCGTCAAGTGATCAACTAAATTTTGTTGAGATCTAACAAATTCTATAGAAACCACCCCATTCATGATGAGTTCACGAATAATGTTGTGCTTTATACCTAAGTGTTTAGAATTCTCATTCTACATTTGTATACAATCCTTTTTCATTGTAGATTGTTATCCCACTTATCTAATCCATATCACAACCTAATAAGCCTTACTAATAAACTATAAGCTGAACTAAATAAGAAAGCTAGAAAGAGAGATAAGTTTAGAGAGAAAGAAATAAGAGAAAGGAAAAGGCTGGTGGATTACACAAATGAACAAATGGTAACCAACACACTCCGAACATTCTAGGAGGGTGGTATTTATAGTACAAGGCCTTTGTTGGCTCGTGGACTTTCTTATTGGGTCGGGCTTGGCTATTTTTTGGGCTTTGGCCTGAAAATGGACAATATTAGCTTAAAGTCAAAGCCCGGTAAACCCGACTAGCCTATTACAATACAAGACTGTTAATACAAATAATGTCTAAAAACGTTATTTATATTTTTCGACCTCTTAATGTTTTGATAATAACAAAATGTAAAAACGTTTACGATAAAATTAAACGTTTACAAATTATTAATCATAAAATTCCACTTCTAAGATTAGTAATCACTTAAGGTATGAACAAACAAATCATTAAGCATGATTAGTGATCAAGAAAATACTTTTATCTTATTCATTATATTTTTACAAAAGTATTTCACAAAAATAGTTATACAAAATATTTTCTAATTAAAAGAAAAGTTTTATTAAAAACTTAAAATTTGAAATTCAATTTTTTCTCCCAAAATGGAAGGCTCCATAACAGATACAACCTTCCCCACAAAAGACAAAAAGAGGAGCGTAGTCTACTGGACGGCACTCTTATAGGCCTGGCGGCCCTTAGATATATCTGGGACCGCTAGGACCGCCCCCAGTGACCATTGGGTTTTCCTGCCTATAAATACTGCTCTATTTCTAGCAGAAAATCATATCTCTTAGCACGAAATTTTCAAATAATTTTCTCTATCTAAAAATCTTCTTTCTCTCTCTAAATCTCTTGATCACTAACATTCTTAGATCTTGTTTCAAGTGATCTAATCTCTTCTTCTCATCTCTCCTTTCCCATTCAAGTGCAAGAGAAGAACATTCATATTTGCTAAGAAACGAATTGTTATTTAGTGATCTCTCCTCTCTTCTTCTAAGTATCAAATCTCTATTATAATGATTTTGTAATTGTGTGATTCGAATTGTGTGTATATCCGATAGTGTAGATCTTGTGAGTGTATAGTGATTGTGAAGTGGTAGATTGGTTCTAGCTAATATTAGGACTCGACATTTAGCTTAGTGTTGGAAAATAACGTAAGCGACGTGTAAACAGTTTTCTCCGCCTAAAGGGAGCTTGTTGACATAGTGAAATCTCAAGTAGGATACTCGGGGAGTAGAGCAGGGCGAAGAAGATCTTCATAGCCGAACTACTATAAATCTTGGTGTTTTGGTTTGATTGTTCCGTCTCTCATCTCTTTATATTGTTGTGATTTTTATTTACCATTAGTTTAGATATTTACTTTGTTGATTCATATTGTTGATTGGTTGAACATACTACTCGAATCTAAGTATTTTGAAAGCAAACTTTAAAAACTCAAAATGAACCTGTAAACTATTCACACCCCCCCTCTCCCTTCTATTCTACAAAGACATAAATAACTAAGGTACCGATTACATTCTTATTAACTTCATAAAATTAAAGGCCAACAATCTCCCCCCAATGTTTAGGTTGATCATGAATTAACTATAATCTCCCTAATGTTGAAGCTATTTGATTTGGAAACTTTTATACTTTTCCTTATTGGTCTTGTCTTTTTCTTTTTCTTCTTGTTTGTAATGGGCTTTTCTATTCAATGCTTTGTGATCTTGATCTGTGAGGCTGATCGTCATTTGACTTTGAGTGCTTCTTTTGAGAACTCTAATCCTTGTTCATCTCCTTGTCTTGAATCATCTTGATTTGACTTTCTTGATCAACTTGTACTTTTGACCAACATGCTCATACTTGTCTTGAAAGCTCCCAATCTCCTCTTCTTCATCAGGCTAACAATCTCCCCTATCTTGATTGACTTTGAAGAACTTTGATGACATTGAGGAAGTTTGTGATTATCAGAGTTGCGAAATAATATGATGACATTTACTTGAGCTTTCTGACCAATAACATTCTTGTTTAGCAGCAACAGTCATGATGCTGAATGTTTGACCTTAAAATATTGAGCATGAGCATGTGGTAATGAATCCAATTCAGATGGAATGAGGCTGCAACATCGACGTTTGTACCTGCATTTTAATGTTAGTAATAAATAGCACATATGGACGAATATGGCTTTGTCATTCATCGAGATTCGGTTGCAATAACCTCTGGTTCCGTGAGACCAACATGTGATCAAGTAGGTTTAATTTGGAAGAACCTCCTTGACAGGTTTTACAGTTTAAAACATAAGATCTTCTAACACAAATGTATTAGATTTATCATGCTTGCATGTTCTCATTACTAGAACGTCTCAAAGCAGACAACACGATAAGAGTGAATCCGATAGTTACTATCTTTCTGATTAAGTCATCAATTCATTTACTGGACCAAATCAATATCCAATTAGCACAAGCTTGATTCATATAGAATCTTGCAAGTCATCTACTACAGTGCTGTCTGATGATGACATTGGAAGGATTCCTATTCGTCACTGTGAATACTAAAAAGTATCACTCTGAATGTTCTGGCAAGATCTCAAGAATAATGCGTAGGACTCTTGTTACAACTTGTGAACTTATTGGTGTTCAACAATTGTATTTGGCGTTGTGTCCTAATGAGATTTATAACTTGATCTCTTTTTGGCTCTAGACTCGATTTACGCAATTTGGTTTTAGTAATCGGAGGCTAGAGCTAACTGCCACCTATTCAATATCAACAATCTCAGAGTGAGATGTTAATAGATAACGTGTGTATCTCCGTGAATGGCTAGGAAGGGTTGTGTATTGCATCACTGGGTCCATGACGGCTTTCTTCAATACCAACAATCATCTTTATGATTTTGATAGATTATGTATTGACTTGGTTTTTTCCTAAGTTGTGTGGAGGGATTCTTTCTTTTCACCCTTTATCCATACATTTTTTTTCATTCTTCAACCCCTCTAATGTTTACTAAGACGTCATCACTACCACCATGTTGTGATTGTTCCGGTGATAACTCGTGCCTTAGTCTACATTTTCCCATTATTCTTATTCGTCTCCAATCATACCTAAGGACTTCTAATCTAACTATGGAATTTTCATGGGTAGATCCCTTTGATTTTGGTTAGATCATAGGACTTATACCTAACCCTAACCACCTTATGACTTCATCGACGTCGTGAGTTAATTAGTTGTTGGGTATAGTGATCGAAACCATAAAACCATTGAAAATCAATCAAAGTGTTTGATATAAATCAAGACGTTTTTAACACTTTGAGAGTTTCATTCTTTTGAAATACTCCCCCTACACATGTGCATCGTGATTCAAAATTGTTTCGCACCTTTGGGTAAAAGTTGTGCACTTAGAGTCTTAAAGATCGCGTTCTTCTAGATTACATTTTAATCACATTTTCTCTGCGTATTTAAAAATATTAAATCTCTTAGTATTTGAAATACCAATTGATTAAAATTTAAAACATGAAAAGTTTCATGGGGAGAAAAATATTACCACAAATTTGCATGAATTGGTGAACTTTTTATGAATGCCCCCCTTCAACAATATATGTGAGATACCATAGAATTGAAAATTTGAATTACAAGGAAAAATGACATGACACCACAAATATGTTGAAGATGAAGTTAGATGCCTAGGTGAACAGTGTATATTGTGACTTGACATTAAAATACCATATTTTAATATCACTGAATGTTTTTGGATACATAAAATTAACGTTTATGAGATGTACCCAAAATACATTAAAGGCTTTGGTTTTAAAATTTCCCACTCAAAATTGATCCACATAAAATGACATTTTTAGTACCACAATTTTGAGAAATTATCTGAAAAAGAGAGTGTTGAACACACAATTTTGAATATACCGCAAATAATATTCCAGATATTAATAAGATACCATAAATTGTATTAACATAAGATTATGACATTTACAGTTCTATTTGAAATTTTGTGTTCAACAATTTTGAAAATCACATGATAGAAGACTTCTCTTCTATTTTTAGAGTAAGCGCAGTGAAACGTACACTTCACTATGACATTCGGGTCCGGGTTACAGTCTGAAGTAGATGTAAGCCATATGAGAAAATTAGAAATGACATGTTTTAAAGCGTTTGAACTTCATTTATAACCCGTGTCAATGTTAATCGATATTTCTAGGTACGTAAATATTATCGATTCCAAGAGACATGTCGAGAAGATTCTTTTTGGTATTTTTGAGATGTTTCGATTTTGTATTTTGTTTTTCTAGATTTTATATTTTTGTATTTGATTTTTCTTAATTATATACAAGTTTGATGTTTGATATATCAAGCAGATTCGTTTGCCAGAGTCTCCAGTTCTGCTGGAGTCAAACATCTCATACCGAGTTGTTTGACGAGATATTTAAACCTATCTTCCAATAGAGCTTTAGTAAACAGGTTAGCTAACTGGTATTCAGTTTTGACAAAGAATAATTCTACAATACCCTTTTTAACATGTTTCTTGATAAAGTGATATCTGACATCAATGTGCTTG
>BQNB010147410.1:3143-16442 GCA_026074375.1 Tanacetum coccineum
AAAACACTTAACCAAAATATCATTAATCTATATTTTAACTATTGGATTTTCAAACCATGCGTTTCTTAGAATAAAAAATAGAATGGGTATCTTTAGAAAGGGTATTATTGGTTTTCATGGGTTGTATTTATTGAAGTCTTTAAAAAGTTTTTGATAGCGTATCAATTGTAATGGCTCAAACACATCAATTACACGCTCAATCAAGCCCAAAACAAATATCCATCAGCACTCACCTGATAGTAGCCCACACATAAAGCCATACCATACATAACCTGGTAACTTGTCCCTTACACATGAGTACTCATGTAAGGGATCCATGTTCCTCAACTGTCACTAACGGTTAAGGATGTACGATCTGACACCTAACAGTAAGGCACACAACCAGCACCATGTTGTACGAGCCAAAGAGATAATCACACCCGTCCTCCTTGTCTGCTCGTTGGATGGTCAACGTGTGGCCTCCCCACAACCGTTGATCATATTTCAAAGGGTATATCACTAAACCCTAATGTCTCACTATAAATAGAAGACGTCCCACAACTTCATTAAGTTCATACACTTGGCACAATGGTTATACATAGTAAGTCTCACATAACTTCCTCCACACACTACAAAGAATGGTTTATGTTTTTTAAGTGATTCCCCCCAACTTCATGATCTCAATCATACCCCAATCGAGCTCCCTTATACCGTTCCAAACAAAGAACAACCAATAACAACAACACAACCATTCCCCCCAAAATCCTTCCCCCTCTAAACAATGTTTGTACAAATAAACCATAGTAAACATTGACACCGTTAATCCCAATAAAGAAAATGATAACCAAAAATAACCGACAAAATACTAAGCTTTACATTTTTCAATTTTTTTTTTTTCCTCACAAATACAGAAAAAAAAACCTGAAATTATTTTTTATTCTTTTTTTTCCTTCTTTTTTTTTTTTTCTTCCTTCTATTACCCAGTTATTCCAAGCAAAAAATGACCAATGTAAAACCCCAACCCCCTCAAAAATTTTCAGAAACAACCAAGGACCATTATGGACCTTTCCAAGATGGGGAACCCCCACCCTCAATCCCTCCACCATAATCAAACAAAAAACATTTTCCCCGAAAAAACGAGGGGTCACCAGTCCCCAAAAAGAAACCTCCACAAGATCAACAGGGGAGCCCTGCATGCAACACATTGACCCATGTCCACCACAACTTGCATACCCCGCAACTCCCCCTCGACGAAAGGCATGGTTAAATGGTCCCCCCCCCCCCCCCCCCCCCCCCCTGGAACGACACAATATGTTCTTAGGGTTTTTTTAACCTTTCCAAAATTCCAGGGTCCCCCCACAGATCATCGTACATCAGAAGAGCCCACAAAGAAACATCTCAAGGGGTCCCCAGAAAGTTAAAACGGTAAAAATTTGGGTTGGACCGACCCTTCAGAAATTCTGGGTTTAAAAGGCCAACCTAGGCCCCGGTGCCAAGGTACATTAGGGGAAATAGTTTTGCATTATAATTCCGTCCCCCCAACGTCCCCCCCCCAAAAAAACCAATCGGCTTCACTTATGAAAAGAAACAAGGCCCAGAACAAAAAAGAAAAAGGTTGGCGTGGTTTCCGCAAAGTAAAACGCATACCCATACCCATTTTAATTCTTTCCACCCCCCCACATTTTTCCTTAAGGCAAATGTCCATTTCAGAGTTCAACAAACCACCACCTAGGAAAAAATACTCCCATTAGATTTTTAGCATGAACCGCAAGCATGGTTTCCAAAAAAGGAAACACCTTGGAACAACTAAACCCCTAGCTCAGCCCCCCCCAAAGTAATCATTTGGCCCGACGCTAGTCCCCCCCCTTCCCACTCCCGCACAACACACAACGTTTAAGAAAAAGAAAATCGTAGTTTTAGGCAAAAAAGGACCAACACACTCACAGGGGAAAAGCATCAATGAGGAACCCCCATCTACATAACCCCCTGACCCATATGAGGGTTTTAAGCCTCCCCTATGTAACAGTCCCTACTTACATGGACACCCCAAACAACACATAACCCCCTAAGAAAACACCCCAGGGTTTAAACGAAAGTTCAAGGAATTGATTCCCCCCACCGGGAAATGTTATTCCCCCCGAAAGAACATAGGATAAACTGAGCCGTTCCCCACGAATGACTTTAATTCCATGGCCACTCAAGGTAAGCAAAACCGCGGAAGTCAGGTTTTTTTATGGAAAACTGGTTGCACGTCCCATCGCATATCATGTTCCATAAGGAACACCGTCCCATTTCCAATCCGTCTCTGGTCCCCCCCCCCCCCCCCCCTGGTTATGTCCATCACAGCAATGAATAGCCCCCCCCTCAATACACAGGGGTCCGTAATGAATAATATACATGGATTGGAGAAACTGTTTAAATTTGGAAACCATAAAAGGAATGGTTAACGAAACCAATCTTACATCAAACAAGTCATACTTTGAGAAAACATTAGCTATTTAAGCTAGGGCCCCCCTTCAGGGCCAACCTACCCACAGCACCCCAAATAATCGTTTCTCAAGTGAGAGATCATACCTTGAAAAAGCGAGTCGATCTCGAACTTACTTTACAGTTTCCCGAAACCCACCATCCTACGTCCCCAAGGACGAAATCCATATGATATGTCCCCAATAACAATCCCTACAGGTTTCCCTAACACAAATCCTCATACCTTAAGACAACACACATAACCCAACAATAACCCCAATCCCAAACAATGAAAAATATTATTGGTCATAAACACTAACTGTCGTTTTTGACTTTATGTTGAACAGTCAACTGTTTCCCTTTTTTCAAGTCCCCTTTAATTTTTTGAATGAGGTTGGTCCCCCCCATGTTTCAAAAATACACCTATTTTTCCAGGGTCCCCCCCCAATCTTAACCCCCTTAAATCATATGTAAAATAGCCCCAGGGGACTAATCTGCACTTTAATCCATTTGTTTTTCCATTCCCCAGGTTTTTTTAGCGCTTGGATGGCACAAAATTTTTGGAGAAAATAACACGTGACATTGGGCCCCCCCCATGTCCAATTTGGAGAAGAAACGGACAAGACTACAGACCTACACCAAAATCTACCTTGGAAGAATGTGCATACATAGTTGTGGAAGACGGCAGGGGGTTCGGCCAAGCAATAAAGCGGACCGTTCCCCCCCGTTCCATAGAAATCTATCTAGTGACGGCGTCCAGGAAAAGTGACGACGTGCGTCAAAAACGGAACCGACCTTAAAATCAGACCCTAGAAGATTTCCTATTTTTGAGACGGCGTCCCCTCCCCCCCGCCGACTACACGCTAAACCACCCGGTTTCAACGAACGTATTTCTCTATAATATTGCCCAAAAAAAAACCGAAATTTAAGGGTTTTTTAAAGTTGTGTACTTTGTATATCTTTTTCTTTTTTTGGGGGAAGCCGAACCCTCAAAGTAATTTTGTCAGCTTTATTAAGGAGCCCCGTCTTTTTAGGGCCTTTAAAAACCCCAAATTGGTAACCAGACCTTAAATCCATGTTTTTAAAATCAATGTTAAGAATTATTTAACCCTTAATCATTCAATTTTATTCCTATGTGGTTATGGTTTTGATTGTCTCATATGTTTTCCTCCCTTGCTTCCCTATACCCAATGAGTTTTTAGGCCCCCCTAAAACATCCCTTGTAAATTTACTTTAGATTGCAAATTGAAACAAGTTGGAAATTGTAGAATCCTTTTTACCGTTGCTTCCTTATGTTGATGGAATGTGGGCGCGTTTAGGCCTTTTTTAAAGAAAAAACCTAGCCATACAGATAATTAAATTTGGCATAGAACCCCCGTTCTAAGGAAAACGCGAGAAAAGTGTGTGTAAAGAAAGGAATACCATCAGGTAAACAGTCCCTACAAACACGCATATACTACTTTTTTAGCCCCCAATATGGGGCTGATCCAGCTGTAATAACAAAAAAATTTTCAATTGCTATTTAAAATATAACTAAATAGGGTGCCCTAGGGAATATCCATTCAACTTACCTTTACCTTGTTGGGCCGTTTGCCCCCTTAACAGAATATTAAAAATAGACGGCAGGGTTCGTGTCATTACCCGTATTTATTCCACAAATGACTTAGGCAAAATACTTACCACCAGATCATCAACGAGTGGGTGACAAGACCAAACAGGATTTTAGGGAGAAGCAATCTAATGATAACTGCCAATGATTAAGTAAATACACCTTATCTTTCAGCATAAAAGTTAATCACATATTAATAGAATTTTATAAAGTTAATTTTAAAATTTAAATTTGTATTAATCAATCCCCAACCTTTATTCCAAACATTTTGATTTTTACTGCCTTTTTTCTACTAAAATAAAATAAAAATACAAAAATAATCATCCCTTTCAATCCCCGTAAGAATTCCTCCCGCCTAATGCCCCCTGTTCGAGCCCCCTTCCCCAACCCTATTTCCCCCTAGAAGGAAACGATAAAAACAAACCCCCCCGAGGTCCCCCTTTGCCTATACCTAACGCATACCATCAACGATTTAAGGTTTTAAAATTTATTTTAATATTTTTGGTTTATCAATCTTAGGTTTAATTCTAATTTCTAAGATCCCAAACCCCTAATGCTTAAATCCATACGTTAAAGGTTCAAAAAACCCCTAATTACAACAGGTAAAAAAAGAAGGTTTTCAGCCTGAGAAGACTGGAACGGGGATTTGTTCCGGTGAACTAAACAATACAAATTTCAAAATTAACCACCTTTAACCTACCGTAAAGGGGCTAATTAAAAACAGAAAGAAAAAAAAAGAGCGGTTTCACGAGCCTTATGAATAAGAAAACTGTAAAATTAATCATTTAAAATAATCCGAATTTAAAAATGGTTGTTTTTGTTTTTTTATTACAGTTGCCAATGAAATTTTTTTTTCCTCCCATCGAGGGATGGCAAATCCATTCTCTAAAAGACTTAAGCGGGACCCAATCCTTCCTAAAGGGAAAAGAACCAAGAAAACATTTAATTTTCTTCACAATTAAAAAAGCAAAAAACCCTTATTTATTGCTAATTATCAAATCCCCCTTAATCCTTAGGGATTAAAAGCATATGGTGGGGGAGATTTTATTTGTTTAAACCATAGCTCATAATAGAACCTTCAACCCTCTTACCCGTTTAATGGCCGATTTTATATACACCCTAAGATTAAAGTCCCACTTTGTCCAACTAAATCCAAATTGAAAATACAAAAACCGTTTTATTTTATTTGAATTAAAATCTAGGTTTCAAAAATCTTCCTAAGTCAACAAAATCACGTTCCAATTAAACCCAAAAAAGGCAAGTAATCCAAAAATAAACCTAGTTTTAAGCCCCCGAAGCGTACAAAAATCCTAGAACCCACAAAAATTTAGCAAAGGACAATATTTTGTGATCCTAAAAAAGATACCCCTAAAAAGATGTTATAAATTCACTAAATATTGAGAGCATCCCAGAAAACTCTATATTACATTGGTTCCGTAATCACTAGATCCAGTTTGGATATGATAGGGGTCCCCCCCCCCCCCCCCCCCCCCAACAAAATACAAAAAGCACGTAAACAAAGTATAAAATTGATAAAACATAAAAACAAGCATACAACCAAAACCCCGATAAATTTTAATAAATTCGAGAAAAAACAATACCAAAACCCATTCGAAATAAACAAATACCAAACATTCAGATCTTTATAATAATGGCTAATACCCGAAGGTATTAGCCTTCAAACGTCATAATAAATACAAGAGCAATTATTTAGCCAAGGTAAACTAACCGAGTTAACGAATGATACCAAAAACTGAACGATTACTAAAGTATATGGAATTACACGTTGTCTCCTATGGATTGGAATGCGTTGCAAGACCTCTTATACTCTTTTTCTCTTCTGAAAATTGACTTTTGTGGTTTAGGTATCGAGAATATGATTTAGCACACTTAAAAATCGTTTTTGAGTTTTGTATTTATAGGGTCTAGAAGTCGGTTCGATACGGCGTATCCAATGGATTGGATACGGCATATTGGAGTTTCTTGGAGTAGGGACCACGTTTGATATCTTCCAGAATATTCACATACTATATATTGAATACGGCGTATTGACTTCTCTGGATACGGCGTATTGATCTTCTTTCCTTTGTGGTCTTTGGTGAGTGCAGGCACGGATACGCCGTATCTTCCTTGATGGATACGGCGTATTGGTCTTCAGAATAGTAATCTTCAAAATATCTTTATTTAAGCTCCAAAATGCGTGCCTTTTGCTAATATTCACCAACTACTCCATAATTACTGCAATTCTCAAATATAAACGATTAAGTAACAATTCTTTGCAATAATTATATAAAATGGGTTAAATACATAGGATAAATGATGCTATAAAATAGACGTTATTTGATGTCATCAAATATCCCCCCACTTGAATCCTATTTGTCCTCAAGTAGCCTTTAGAAGTTTATAAAAAATGTATCCCTAAGGATATTTTCTGTTAAAGCATTTATTTGATCTACTACAAGTACACAACCAAACACCTCATGAAATAGGAAGATGAAAACATTCAAATCACTAAACTAATCTTGGTGGTAACATGTAACTAATTCGCTCAATTGCTTGGTCGTGACGAGTATTCTATCATAAGCTTGGCAAGGATACACATCTCCACCGCTAAAGCTAAGGAGTAACAAGTTTATAAAGGTAAATATAGGTTTGTATGAGAAGGCTTAGGGTTGATTACTCTAATTAATCTTTATTGGTACCAATTTTCTAGGATGGCGACAAAGACCACACATACACACCCGTAACGACGGGATAGACACATGTGACTACTCACTTCCACCACGAATACGCTAAAGAGTAGGAATAATAAAGTAATATATGGTATGAATCTTCTAACTTTCACTAATAGTAATAAACCAACAAGGCAGCTGAGACATGCATACATGGCCGTAACGATGGAATAGACATGCATGCTCGGTCACATCCTCATTCGCGTAAAACCCATGGTTAATGATTAGAAAAGGGAATTAAATTGTTGGCAAATAAAAATTACGAAAACGGGACATGTGTACTAATGAGGTTGTGAAAAAGTCAAAGTCACCGAGGTCAAAAGTCAAAAAGTCCAACAAAAGTCTACCCCAGAAAAAGTCAAAGGTTCAAACCCAAAGCCAAAACCCCAAAGAAATTCTAATGGGCCGGGTGCCCTGCAGGCCCATTAAAGGGATTATTGAAGACCAAATGGGCTAAAAGGCCCAAAAACTTTTAACTCTTCAAAATCCGGCCCAAGTACTAAGCCCAAACCAAGTTAGGGATCATGGATATGGGGCCTGAATTGCCACTTCCCAAAGTTGGTAAACCAAAAAGGACATGATGTACAACTCTTCTATAAACTCTCAATGGCATTTTTTTATTTCTCCTCTTTTAGTTTTTTCTTTCTGTGGTTTCTGTTGGTTTTTTGCGGTATGTTGTTGGTGGGTGTGGTTTTGTTTCTGTGTGTTAGTGGTTTTATTTCGCGTGGATTTGGTCTTTTTGTTGTGTTCATGTTATGATTTACGTATGTGGTTTCTCTTTTGGTCGTTGTTTGTTTTGGGTAATGTGGTGTTTTGTCCTGTTCGCGTTTTATTGTTTTGTTACAATTTTTTGTCGGGGGTGGTTGACGCTGTTTGTGTGTTTTGTTGATTGTTCATCTTGTATTGTGGTTTAGGGCTTTTGTTGGGTTGATTTGTTTTTTTGTGTTGTTTGTGCCAATTCCTTAAAGTTATTACACCACAAAGGACGAGTTTTGCAATAACAACAAACAAGTTGAGGGACCAAACATGCCAACTCTCCAAACCTTTCCCCTGCCCCTTTCAATAACTTTCTTTCCCGCCAAAGCTCAAGACCCAACCACTATTCATGGGTCTTCTTCCTTTCTTTTACCCTGCAACACCAAAAATTACAAGGGATAAAACCCTCACCCTCAACCCACTAAAACCCTAGTCACAATGTGCATTGCCATGTTGGAAATCCCACACATTTCAAGGAATTCGATAGTTGTGATGAACTTAAAGAAGCACAAATGAAATTGAAGGCCAAGATTGATTTTTAGGTTTCTACTCACACAACAAGCACACCTTGTTTCTGTCTCACACAAGAAACACAAGACAAAAAGTCCAAGACCTAATTCATCTCTATAAATAGGACTCATTGTAAGCCATGAAAGGCATCTAGTTTTCATTTTCTTTTATCTTGTCTTAACTTAGTTAATCTTCAGCTTATTTTACTTTAATGCAATTTAAATTTCCAAGTCTTGTAACTTTGTTCTAAGTTTTAATGAAAATTTGAAGTTTTAAGTGAAATCTTGATTCCTTGTTTTCCTTTGTTAAAATCCTTTTATAAATCTGATTTAAGCTCTTATAAAAACATATAAGTAACCTGTTTCAGTCATATATTAAAAACTTAAGACAAAATTCACAAAAAGAAAATCTCAAAAATTTGACTTTCAAGCTTTTGGAGCATGGCATATAAAGGATGGTCATGGGTTAGAACCTCATGGGAGGTGTTAGGGCAATGAATTGGCTGAGTTTAATTCAATCACAAGAGCTTGGATCCTTGTAAGTCTTCATTTTCCATTTTTAGCTTATTTTTATGCATTTACTGTTCATCAGCTTATTCCTACTTATGTGTTCTTATTTTTGGCTTATTTATGTTTAATATGTCTTATTGATGCTTATTGGTTTCTGTTCAAAGCATACCTTAATCTGTTTTTAGCTTAAAACCAATTTTTAAAACTTAAAGGGGTATTTGGGTCAAGAGTTAAAATGGGTTAAAACAGGTTTAAAACTGGGTTGGTTCATTAATCTAACTTTGTCAAGCCTTTTTAAGCATGTTTAATCACTTTTCCAAAGTTATTAAGGTTTAAAATTCATTTGCAAAGTATTTGGTAAGTGTGGTTTTAAACTGTGGTTTTTTAGCTCAGTCCATGGGCTTATTTGATTAGCTTTCCATAAGGTACCATTTGGCTTCATTTTCATACTTGTTTAAGTCCCTAAATGCAGTAGAAAAAAGAGTGAGTCAAGTGTGCATTTATCATTCAAAATGGACCAAATATGTCAAAGTATGCATGCTGTGTAAAAAATAGCTTTTTCATTTCAATTTTCTACCTTATCCTTTATTTCAAAATGATTTTTGACTGTTGTTATAAGTTCCTTGATGTCTAAATTTTATATGTTTGTTAGTCTTGAATCCATAAGGATCGGTTTGCGAGCTTATTTTTAAGCCCAAAAGTAGCAATCTTTGAAAACGTTTGAAGGAAAAAAAATGCTAAGTGTTGAGCCTTTGTGAACAGCCCATTTCATAAGCCCTTTTCATGGCTTATTTGAGTTTCAAACTCAAATCTTTTTGCTGATCATTATAGCTTATTGGATAAGCTTTAAGGGCATATAAGCCCTTAAGCCATAAGGATCTACTAAAGGGCTTAATTTTAAACCCAAAAGTGCCCCCTTGTGACTGTTGGCCTGCCAGTTAAGCCAAAAGGCTTATTGGTTTTTTAAGCCTTATTTGCTTATTTTCCTGGCTTAATCCTTTTTAATTCATGCTTATTAGGTGTAGTTTAATGTGTGTGTAAGCTTAGTTTATCATCTTGTTAGGTTATTCGTGCTTAAAATGCAAAAAAGTTAAGTCTTTTAGACTTAGAGTGAAATAAGCCAATCTGCCATCTTTTTGTCTTATTTCTGGGCTTATTACTGCTTTTCAAAAAGAAATTCAAGTTTTAAAGTTGCTTATTTTTAGGTATTTTATAAGTTTGTTTCTTTTCTTCAAGTTTGGAAAAAAAGTTTTTTCAAAAAAATAAATAAAAGGGGAAAGTGGAGGTCAAGGGTGAGCCAGGGCTCGAACCCCCGACCTCAACACTATCAACCCTTTATAACACACACACTCCACCGCTGTGCTACAATAGCTCATCCGGTAGAGTGTGAAAACAAATTGTATTTAACCCATTTTTGAGCCCATTTTCATATTAATAAGCCGCAGCTTATTTGGGCTATTTCGTGGCTTATTTGATAAGCTGGTTTATCCAGCTTATTTTTCCTAGATTCTAGACAACATTTAGGACTTTTGTGCATTTTTTCAGATTTTTCCATCTTTATTTATTATTTTTCTTTAATTTTCGAAACTTAAAAATTTGGAAAATCAATTAAAAATAGTTAAATTAATCAGAAAAATACAAAAAAATAATTTTTAGATTTAGAATAAATAGTTTTAGGTTTACAAAGTTTTAAATCTTTTTCATCATTTTTAGATTTTTATTTTCATTTTTAAGCTTTTTAAATTAATTTTATAAAATACATTTTTATAATAAAAATTAGTGAAAAATACTTTTCTGAGTTTTTTTCACATTTTAGACTTTTCTAAAGTAGAAAATCATTTTTTAGAATTTTTAGGATTTAATTTGCTATTTTCTAGGATTTTTAATAGTTTAGATTAGTTTTTAATTCATAAAAAATAATAAAAAGGTCAAAAAAATATGATTCTTGTTTAGAAAATTTTCTTTTATCATTTTAGAGCTTTAGAAAATAAGTTTGCATTTTTAGGGTTTAATTTTGACTTAGTTGATAATTTAGTGCCTTTTTAGGATTTTTGTATTTGATTTTTGTACTTAGTTGTTAGAATAGAATACTTAATTTGCTTTTCCCGTAGTTTTAGGAATCATAATCAATCAAATCTTTGTTCCATTCAAACATTGATATCAAACGTCACTCGACCGTCCATTCACGCCTCGTTGGGGAAACGACCCGGGAATTCAGCTTCCCGGTTATACTACAATTGTGAATTTTGATCCTTATTATATATTTATAAGTATTTATTTATTTATATATATTTATAAAGGGTAGAAATCCTCAGAATCAAAATGGCGCCGTTGTCGGGGAGGCGTGTGTGATTGTCATTTCCGTTTGACAATTCGTGTTTAAAGATCCTTCCGTGAGAAGTCATATTGCTTATTTTCTTATAAAAAAATACAAATATATATATAACAATGGTCTTTAAAAAAAGACAAAATAATACTCTCCATTGGAGTATTATCATTAATAAGTTCCCAAACAAAAGATTTAAAATTTTCCTTTGTGTCGCTTGTCAAGTACGGCTCACCTTTAAACGATTAATAAACTATAAGAGGGGTATAAGGAGGGTCGTTCCTAAGAACTACGACCCAAAAAGAGAAGGATTTTAATAGCTTCGCGCTTTCCCGCTCCTTCGCTCCTTTGCTTGTTTTTCTTTTAGAGAGCTACCGTAAAGCAAGTTGATTATTGGTTTAAGTTGTCCGTCTCATTTGTTCTCTAAAAAAACAAAAACAACAAAAATATTCTCTTTTTAGTGCATGCGCACTCGTTCTTTATTTTATCCAAATAATAATTCTTCCACAATTCCGAGACGTAATCGTCGTCGCTCTCAACAACAAGTTCCTCCGAATCTTGTTGAGCCTCCCAAAGATACGATGGCTGATCAACGTACTATGGCAGAATTGCTTCAAGCACCCACTGAGGGTTACGAGGATGCAATTGTTGTTCCCACAATCAATGCGGACAACTTTGAGCTTAAACATGGTTTGCTCACTCTCGTTCAAAACAAGCAATTCTTCGGACATGACAAAGAGGATCCTCATGCTCATATTCGATATTTCAACAAGATCACTTCTACTTTGAAATTCCCAGATGTTCCGAATACGTCGGTTAAGCTTATGCTTTTCCCATTTTCCCTCGAGGGGGCAGCCCGGATTTGGCTTAAAAAAGAACCCCCTCGGTCGATTCTTACTTGGGATGATCTTGTTTCAAAATTTATCAATAACTTTTTCCCGCCCTCCAAAATAACTAATCTTCGTAATGAGATTACGAATTTCCAACAACTTTTTGATGAATCGTTTAGTGAGGCATGGGGTCGATTTAAGGATCTCCTTCGAGCATGCCCTCATCATGGTTTTTCAGAATTGCACCAACTTGATACGTTCTACAATGCTTTGAATACAAATGATCAAGATTCTTTGAATTCCGCCGCGGGTGGTAATTTTTTGGACAAAAGGCCCCGTGATTGCTTATGCATCATTGAAAGCAAGTCCAAAGTTCATCAATCACGAAGCAAAGCCATTGTTTCCAAAATAAGTACGAGCACTTCTGCCTCCAGTATTTCACCCGATGTTGACGAACTCAAAGATATGGTAAAAGCCTTGCTTCTCGATAAGCAAAAATCTCAAGCTCCCGCTACCATCAAAGCGGTCGAGGAAAGTTGTGTAACTTGCGGTGGTGCTCATTCTTACCGTAATTGTCCCGCCACCGATGGCAACAATTATCAGGATAACATTCAAGAATATGTTTCTAAAGGCGCCGCAGTTAACTACAACCAAGGAAATACCAGTTACCGTCCTCCTAATGCCAATCAAGTTCGACCTCCTGGTTTTCCTCCAGTTCTAAACAACCACGGTAATAATCAAAATCGGTACAACCAAAATCAGGGGAATAATTACAACCAAGGTCAAATCCATCGACCTCCGGTTTACCAACCCCCTGTTTTCCAAGCTCAAGCTTACCAAACTCCGGTTCCTCAATCACAAGGTGTGTCAAGAGATTATTTTCAAAACTACATCAAAGCTAATGATGCGGTTATGAAAAACATGCAAAACCAAACCCAAAACATGCAAAATCAAATGACCAATTTGACAAGCATGTTGACCAAATTCATGAATGCCAATACCGCTTCTACTTCAGGATCAGGTTCTCTTCCTAGCAACACCGTTGCTAACCCAAAAGGCGGGGTTTAATTGGGTTGTTTTAGGCACAAACGGATATGTGTATTCTACACTTATCAATGGACCTCCTATTCTACCTCCGCTTTCTTCTCTTCCTAAGGAGGTGGAACAAGAAACCGAGGTGACAAAGGATACGGTGCTTTCGAGCACCGAAAACATCCAACCTCCGGTGGTCCAGACTCAAATTGATGAACCCATTATTGCTCCCAAGACCATACCTTATCCTTCAAGGATTAACAAGGAGAAGCTCCGTGAAAAAGATGATCTTTTAGCTTTGAAATTTATGGAGATTTTTCAGAAACTCCACTTCGAGGTAAGTTTCGCGGATGCTCTCCTTCACATGCCCAAATTTGCACCAATGTTTAGAAAGCTCCTAAACAACAAAGATAAGATTCTTGACCTAACCAAAACACCAGTGAATGAAAATTGCTCGGCGTTATCCTCAAAACGTTTCCCGAAAAACTTGGAGACCTCGGAAGATTTCTTATACCATGTGATTTTCGGGAGATGGATGTATGCTTAGCCT
>BQNB010147411.1:0-16442 GCA_026074375.1 Tanacetum coccineum
TTATGTTGATGCTTATGGACGATTCAAAACTGTTTTGGCTTGGGACTTCAAAAGGCACTAATTTTCTTCTGCATGGCAATTCCTAAAATGATGTATGCTTATGAATTGTTGTTAAAAAAATTAAAAATAAAATAAAATAAAAATAAATAAATAAATAAATAAAATTAGCTAGCCCAAAAGTGATATCATCCTGGTTCAAAATCCAGTGTGGGAGTTCTGATTGTCCCTTCTTTACTCATTGTGATTCTCGGTGTTTGTTCTTACACAAAGTTTATTATCATTTTGAGGGGAGGCAAATTTGGAATGGCGAATTCTTAGCTCCATTTGAGGGGAGGCTAAGTGTACAGTTTGATCTTAAAGAAATTATGGCTGTCCTTTTTGTGAATCAACAAAAGTATTTTGAAGTAATGAAATGTTTTTCATAGAAAAACATATTTTTGGATTTTGAAGAGCAAAATGTTTTTGTTGGAATGATCATAGACGGTTTTCAGTGATAAATGGTTTTTGATGTGCAACACCCAATGGTTCTCAATTCCCAGGTCTCAAAGACTAGAACGAATTGAATAGCTTTAATAGTTTGCTCAAAACTATAGGGTATTTAACTCACCCGTGCTTCTTTTGCTGAGAGTTGAAATGGTCATCAATCCACCATGGATAATGCCCTTATTGGGAACCAAAGGATTGGCTAGTCCAAACGCAAACGGCTTTTGGTAAAGACTTAACAAATCCGTTGATAGCTGACAATTTGCTAAAAATTGTAAGGTAATCAACTCACCTTGTTATCACAATAAAGAGTTGGCTAGTCCTGAGCAAACGGCTACAGGTAAAGACATATCAAATCCGTTTATGGCTGTAATGACTTGCCAAAAGTCATATAGTTCTTCCACTTCCTATGATTCATGTTCTGAAAGTGGAAAATGGTTTCAGTCCTCCATGGATCATCCCCTTTCTGGGTGCCAATGGACTGACTAGCCCAAGAGTGAATGGCTACTTGGTAAAGGCTCATCAAACCCATTCATGTAGCTGTGGTGGTCTTGTTGCAGTCCAAGATTAGATGCTGATTTTCATAATGCTGTTAATGGTTGATCTATTTGAACAATGTTTCTACTCAAGTTAAGTATCATCTGCTTTCATTCAATATTTCAAGCAGCTTATACTTCAATCTTCAAAGTCTTTGGTTTATGTCCAAGAAAGATCAAGCAGATCAGATATCAAGATCATGATTACATCCTCAAGCTCACAAATGCAGATCTTCTTAGAAACTTGAAGTTAACCAAGTTAAATTAAAGTTTAGGGGAGGATTGTTAGGAATTAAGAATTTCTAGTTCCTACTATTCCTACTGGCAGTACAAAGTTCCTACTGGTAGTACACAGTTCCTGCTGGTAGTAAGATTTAGTCTTCCTGGTCTTTTGGAAAGTCTTGGTCTTATGGAAAGTATTAAACGACATTCAGAATGATTAGGAGGTTATAAGTTTATTTAGGAAATGATTAATTATATTGATGTAAAATACTTAGGCATGTATTTATTATATTGTAACCACCTAGGACCCCTTGCACTATAAAAGGAGGTCCTAGGGTGTAGAGATAATCATCACTTTTGACATACACATTCTCTACACGTATTTCTCTCTTACTTAGTTAGCTTCAAGGTTGAAAACCCTGTTACTGTTCAGAGTAACCGTATTAATATATTGAGGCTACAAAGTTTGATCTATTTCTATTGTTCTTCTTACATATAAAGATTAGTTTCTGCATAGTCTTTGTATTTTGATCAAGGCTTCCAAGATCGTTCTGAAAAAGGTTTTCTACAAAAATACCTATGTATTGTGACTCAAAGGCAGCCATAGCCATCTTGTGCAATCAAGTCCAGCATTCTTATACCAAGCACATCAATGTCAGATATCACTTCATAAAGGAAAAGGTTGAAAAGGGTATTGTTGAATTATTCTTTGTTGGAACTGAATACTAGTTAGCTGACCTGTTTCCTAAAGCCTTACCTGAAGATAGGTTTAAGTATCTCGTCAGACGACTCGGTATGTGATGTTTGACTCCAGAAGAACTGGAGGTTCTGACAAACGAATCTGCTTGATCTATCAAACATCGAACTTGTAAATATTTTTGTTTCTCTCTTTATTTTGATTTATAAATATTTTTGAAAAAAGAAAAATACAAAAATATAAAACTAACAAAAAGAAATAGAAAAATATAAAATCTAGAAAAATATATAAAATTAGAAAATTTCAAAAATACCAAAAAGAATCTTCTCGACATGTCTCTTGGAATCGATAAAATTTACGTACCTAGAAATGTCGATTAACATTGACACGGGTGTGTAAATGAAGTTCCAGCAAGAGTTCAAACATTTCAAAACATGTCATTTCTAAATTTTATTTATGACTTATGTACATTTCAATGCATAACTCGAACCCGAATGTAAAAGGGAGTGTACGCTACAAATAGAAGAGAAGTCTTCTATCATGTGTTTTAAAAACCGTTAAACACAATTTTTCAAAAAGAACTTTCAATGTCAAATTGTTTACAATATAATTTGTGGTATCTTTCTTAATAAATGGTACTTGTTAAAATGTGTGTTCAACACTCCCTTCCTTAATATATTTAACAATTGGTATAATATTTAATGTTTATAAGTGGTGCAATTGGTAAAATAATGCTCAAAAATGTCATCTTAACAAGTGAATCAATTTTTGAAGGGGAGCTTTTAAAACCAAAGCCTTTTAATGTTTTTTGGGTACATCTCATAAATTTTAATTTTATGTATCCAAAAACATGCAAGTGAAATAAAATTGTATATATCAAATGTCAATTAATAATATACATTGTTCACTAAGGCATCTCACTCCGTCTTCTACATATTTGTGGTGTTATATCATTTTTTTCCTTGTAATGTCAAGTTTTAAAAAATAGTGGTATCTCATATAGTGTGTTGAAGGGGAGCTATCAGAAAAATAAATTCATGCAATATCATGGTATAATTTTTCTCCCTATGGAATTTTTCATGTCATAAATTTTAATCAATTAATATTTCAAATACTAAGAGATTTATTATTTTAAATAAGGGGAAAAATGTGATTAAAATGTGATATAGAAGAATGTGATCTTTCAGACTCTAAGTGCAACTCTTTCCTTCATGTGCAAAACAATTTCGAATCTCGGAGCACATGTGTAGGGGGAGTATTTAAAAATGTTTGTATCAAAGGTTTTATGGTTCGATCTCTATACCCACAACCAATTAACTCATGACGTCGATGAAGTCATAAGGTGGTTACGGTTAGGTATAAGTCCTATGATCCAACCAGAACCGGAGGGATCTACCCAAGTACATTCCATAGATAGAATTAGAAGTCCTTAGGTATGATTGGAGATGAATGAGAATAAGGGAATAATACCGACTAAGATTAAGCTAACACTAGAACAATCACAACAAGGTGTTAGTGATGACGTCTTGGTAAGCATTGAAGAGGTTGAAGAATGAAAAAGAAAAGTATGGATAAAGGGTGAAAACAAAGCAGCCCTCCACATAACTTAGGCAAAAACCGGGTCAATACATAATCTTTCAAAATAAAAAAGATGATTGTTGGTATTGAAGAAAGTCGTCATGGACCCAGTAATGCAATACACAACCCTTCCCAGCCATTCAAGTTTCTCTCATAAGAAACTTGTCTCATTTGTCACGGAGATACACGCGTTATCTATTGACATCTCACACCGAGATTGTTGATATTAAATAGGTGGCAGTCTGCTCCAGCCTCCAATCACTAAAACCAAAGTGCACAAATCGAGTCTAGATCCAAGAGAGATCAAATTATAAATCTCATTAGGACACAATCAATGTATAACACTTGTTGTTTATCAATAAAAAACATTTGGTATAAAAGAGTCCTACACATTATCCTTGAGATCTTGCCAGAACATCTGAGTGATACTTTTAAGTATTCACAGTGATGATGAAAATCCTTCCAGAGTCAACATCAAACAGCTCTGCGGTAGGTAACTTGCAAGATTCTATATGGAATCAAGCTTGTGACAACTGGATATCAATTTGGTCCAGTATGTGAATTGACGACTTAATCAGAAAGATAGTAACTATCTAATTCACTCTTATCGTGTTGTCTGCTTTGAGATGCTCTAGTAACGAGAATGGCTAGTACAGCTGTGAAACCCTGTCAAGAAGATTCATATGAATTCTATCTGATCACAGGCAGTATTTATACTGATTAATAGGGAACCGTAGTTATTGCAACCGTATTCGACGAAGTGACAAAGACACTTCCATCCATATCTGTTGTTTATCACTAACCTTTTAAATGCAGATTTAAACGTCAATGTTGCAACCTTGTACCAGAGTTTTCAACGACCACACATCAGTTGCATTTAATGCAATTAACGCACGTTGCTTACCTCTTGCCCTATTTGTTTACTAGTTGGTCAGACCTTCTGTAAAAAATTAGGTGGGTCAAGTAGGATCTTGTTTTATTTATTTATTTAATTGGTAGTTATTTCTTTAAGATGTTTTAATTATCAAAAAATAATGAATTATTTGAACTTTTTTCATTTGTAGATTAGTATGGACTACTCAAGTCGTAAACAATTCGGTTTTTAGGACTTTCTTTGAGAAAGAGAAACTAACTGGAGCTAACTTCATCGACTAGTATCGCAATCTTCGCGTTGTGCTAACAGTCGAGGACAAGTTAACCAATTTAGAGCATCTAATACCCGTTGCTCCTGGACAAGTACTTCCTTAAGATGTTCTTGCTATTCATGCTACATGGGTTAAGGCTTCTAAGGAAATAGCTGGTCTCATGCTCATGACCATGGTTCCATAACTTTAAAATAATGTGTAACAACTTGGTTCTTTTGACATGCTTAAGGAGTTAAAAACTATGTTTTTACAACAAGCGGAATAGAAACTTCTTCAAACCGTGAGATCTTTTCACGCATGCAAGCATGGAGAGGGTCAGTGTGTGAGCTCATATGTTCTTAAGATGAATAGCTACATAGACAATTTGGAACGTCTTGGTCACCCCATGTCATTAAACCTTACAGTGAGCCTGACTTTAGTCTCTCTTTCTAAGGTGTATGATAGCTTCGTGTAGAATTACAACATGCATGGCCTAGTGAAGAAGGTGAATGAATTGCATGCCATGCTTAAGCTTCATGAGAAAACACTTTAAAAGAAAGATGTTGCACCTGCGCTTCATGCAGTCCGAGCAGGTAGGGTCCAAAAAAACAATCACAAAAACAAGAAACTACAAATGGCTGCTAAGGGTAAAAATCAAGGGAAAGGAAATACTAAGCTTGCTTATGCACCTGCTTATGTTCTAAACTAGATCCAATCTACAAATAAGGATAATCCCACTAGGATTGTGACTTATGTACCAATACGACGAGGTGGATCATTAGAGAAGGATTGTCCCTAGTATCTCGCCGAGTTGATGAAGAAAAAGAAGCTATCTCAAGGGAGCTAGTACTTCAGGTATCTTTACAATAGAACTCATCTACTATTTTCCTAATAAATCTTAGGTTTATGACATGGGTTGTGGTACTCACATCTGTAATACTACTCAAGGTCTAAGGGAAGTAAGAAGATAAGCTAAGAGCTTTGAACCTGTAGTGGGCATCATAGGTATCGTGCAGCTGTTGATGCATTAGGAAATTTTTCATTTATGTTCTCCTTGGGGATGGAGTTATTATTTTGAATAATTATTATCATGCTCCTTCTATTACTAGAGGGATAATTTTAGTTTCTCTTTTGAAAGACAATGGTTTTGAGAACAGCTTTATTAAATGGAATTTCTATTTCTAAAGATGGTTTACTTTATTTTCATGCTATTCCATGTAATGTTATATATGAAATTGATTTACATTGTGCTTATTCAAATGATAGTTCTATCTATGTTGTAAGCAATAAAAGAGCCAAGTTAAACTTGGACTATACTCTTTTGTGGCACTATCTTCTTGGACATATTAGCAAGAAGCGAATTGAGAAGCTGCAACATGACGGACTTCGTAAATCAACTGACCATGATTCTTTTGATAAATGCATTTCATGCCTGTCTGGTAAGATGGCACGTAAGCCTTTTCCACATCAAGTGGAAAGAGCTAAGGATCTGCTTGGTCTAATACACACCGATGTATGTGGTCTATTTAGAACTGTGTCAAGACAAGGAGCAAGTTACTTCGTTACCTTCACTGAAGACTTTAGTCGTTATGGTTATGTTTACTTGCTTAAACATAAACATGAAGTCTTTGAAGCTTTCAAAGTTTTTCAAAAGGGAGTAGAAAACCAACTCGGCAAGACCATAAAATCGCTTTGTTCTAATCGTAGAGGTGAATATATGAATCAATAGTTTTTGGATCATCTTAAGGAGCATAAGATTATTCCCCACCGTACTCCTCCATATACACCACAATATAATGGCGTGTCTAAGAGGAGAAATATATACCTGGTAGACATGGTTCGCTTCATGATAAGTTAAACTAATCTTTCAAAGTCCTTTTGGGACTATGCTCTTGAGTCTACTGCTCGCATTCTCAATATGGTTTTAACTAAGAAGGTTGAAAAGACACCATAGCAAGTATGGCATGGTCAATCCCCTAAGATGTCTTACTTAAAAGTCTGGGGTTGTGAGGCACTTGTTAAGCGTACTTACCAAACCTGACAAACTAGAACCCAAATCTATTAAGTGTATCTTTATACGATACCCAAAGGAAATAATGGGTTACTCATTCTACTACCCATATGAAAACAAAGTAATTGTTGCTCAGAATGCTGAATTATTTAAGAATAGTCTTATAACTCAAGAAGCAAGTGGGAGTTTAAGAGATCTTCAAATAATTCAAGAGGAAGATACACATACTTCTGAAAACACTAACTTACATCAAGATGAGGATGATCAAGAAATTGATGAACCTCAAAGATATATTATTCCCGTTCATAAGTCCACAAGTACACGACATTTATGTGTCGTTGTGTGGTGTATATTTTATTGATTCAAGTTTTAAATTTATATTTTGCCGACTAAACCAAAAACAACACTTTAACGGGCAGTGTACCTGATCGGTAGTAGTTTTGTGGTAAGTAGGGTGTCGAACACTTGAAGCGAGGTTAAATCTATCAATTTAATTAATATCTTGGTTATCTAATCTATGTTAATTCTATCCTATTCTAAACCTATGTCAGTCTAAATCCTAATTCTAACAGGAAAAGGGGGGTTTTCAGCCTGAGAGACTGGCACGGTTTGGTTGGTGACTACAATCAATTCAAGGCACTTTAACCCACGCAAGCTAATAAACAAAAGATAAAAGAGCGGTCAAGCCAAATATAAGAAAACTGTATTAACCATTATTAATCTGATTAGAAAGTTGGTTTGTTTATTAAGTGCAATGATTTCTTCTCTCAAGGTGGCATATCATTCTTAAGACTTAGGCGTTACATCATCCTAAGACCTAGACACATTAATTCTGTCACAATTAAAGCATCCACATAAAGCATCCTTATTTGCTGATTATAATCTATCTTAGGGATTAAAGCAATGGTGATCTTGTTAAACCCTAGCTCATAGAGACTTTACCCACTTACCGCTTAATGGTAGTTTATACACTAGTAGTCCACTTGTCCAACTATCCAATGGAATCAGAACGTTACTTGTTGAATTATCTAGGTCACCTGCTAGTCAACACGATCAATAAACCATTGGCAATATCTAATTAACTAGTTAAGCCCGAAGCGTATCCTAGACACAGACTTAGAAGGACAATATTTGTGTAACTATGATTCTAGATGTATAAATTACTATATGGAGAGCTATCCCAGACTCTAGATTTACTTGGTCCATATCACTAGATCCAGTTGAATGATAGGTCACATACGAGCGCGTAAACAAGTATATTAATAAAACATAATACAAAGCATTTCAATGATAAATCAAGAATCGAGATAAACAAATTACTAAACATTTCATGATCTTTCATAATTAATGGTAGTTATATTACCCGAAGGTATTAGCCTTCAAACGTCATAATGAATACAAGAGTAATTATTTAGCCAAGGTAAACTAACCGAGTTAACGAATGATACCAAAAACTGAACGATTACTAAAGTATACGGAATTACACATTGTCTTCTATGGAATTGATAACGTTGCTCGATCTCTTCTGCTTTTTTTTCCTCTGAAAATTGACTTTTATGGATTAGGTATCGATAATATGATTTAGCACCCTTAAAACTCGTTTTTGAGTTTTCTATTTATTAGGTCTAGAAGTCGGTTCGATATGGCGTATCCAAGTATTGGATACGACGTATTAAGGATTTCTTGGAATAGGGACCACGTTTGATATCTTCCAGAATATTCACATACTATATCATAAATATGGCGTATTGAGTCTCTCTAGACACGGTGTATTGAGGTTTATTCATCTGTGGTCTTTGGTGAGTGCAAGCACGGATACGCCGTATCTTCCTTGATGGATACGGCGTATTGGTCTTCAAAATAGTAATCTTCAAAATATCTTCATTTAAGCTCCAGAATGCGCACCTTTTGCTAACTTTCACCAATTACTCCATAATTACTGTAATTCTCAAATATAAACGATTAAGTAACAATTCTTTGCAATAACTATACAAAATAGGTTAATAACATGGGATAAATGATGCTATAAAATAGACGTTATTTGATGTCATCAAATATCCCCTCACTTGAATCCTACTTGTCCTCAAGTAGCCTTTAGAAGTTTATAAAAATGTATCCCTAAGGATATTTTCTGTTAAAGCATTTATTTGATCTATTACAAGTACACAACCAAACACCTTACGAAATAGGAAGATGAAAACACTCAAATCACTCAACTAATCTATGTGGTAACATGTAACTAATTCGCTCAATTGCTCGGTCGTGACGAGTATTCTATCATAAGCTTGGCAAGGATACACATCTCCACCACTAAAGCCAAGGAGTAACAAGTTTATAAAGGTAAATATAGGTTTTTGTATGGAAAGGCGTACGGTTTGATCATTCTACAATCTTTCACCAGAAGTACCACTCCAACAAGGCAGCTGAAGCACACATACACACCCGGAACGCCGGGATAGACATGTGTGTTCGATCACATCCCCATTCAAATTTAACCAACGGTTAGGATGAAGAATGATATAGGGTAGGAACCTTCTAACTTTCACCAATAGTAATAAACCAACAAGGCAGCTGAGACATGCATACATGGCCGTAACGACGGAATAGACATGCACGCTCGATCACATCCTCATTCGCGTAAAACCCATGGTTAATCATTAGGTGAGAGGGAAGCAAATTGTTGTTAAATAAAAATCAAGAAACAAATAGATTAAGACTTAAGATACAAGTTGCTAGACACTTATTTCCCGACCGTTACCATGATTAAGACACAACTATTTACAACGTCTTGATCATAGATAAAAAACAACAACCTAAGTGGGCATTCTCGTAACGATCAACTTCCCAATCATCCCAAAACTTTACATACTTTACAAGGCAAGTGGCAATATCTTTCACTTTGTACAATACTCTACATCGTTGATTTTTAGACGTATCAACGAATAATCGATCCTTCGTATAATTTCTTTGGTAATGCTTTTTGCGAAACGATTATCTTCAAACTTTCTTTCTCTCTTTTTTCGCTTTTTTTAAACAATACTTCAAATCTCGGTGTAGTTTCACTATCTTCACCATCATAATAATTTTGAATAATTCCTTCGGTAATTTCTTCGTTCTTCGGTTTCACCAATAATTGTGATGATAGTAAAATCACATGAGCTTTGACTACTAATATACATTCCCATTTGCAATGTGCAAATTTCCAACCGCACCAAAGATACAAAATGACCCAAGACTTAGGAAATACAAACTTTATACTTTAAGCAACTAGCAACTGTAAATTAAACTTTAATCTAACAGGTTAGGTTAAGGTGTAAGGGTGTAACGAAGAAACAAATATTGGTGTAAATTCCTAGAAGGATTGGCTCTACTGGTGTTCAAGTGGATCATCACTCAAAGATAGAGTGAATGGTTTAACGGGAGTTTAACTAACCGTGTAGTTATTTAATAATCAACATGTATAGGCGAATTGGTTTAATCCTAAATTTACATTTAAAACAATTTACTCCAATTTAACAATCCAGCAAAACTCATTATTGTGGGTCTCGAATAGATAGTACCAACAAAGTTCTAAAGTCTACAACATCACCGCACACCATATTTTTACAGATTTTGGTAAAAACATTTGGATAACGGAAAGGTTAAATCCTCACAATATCTAACAGTTTAATTAAGTGCGGTTAAGTAACAATTACATCACAAAGTATGCTTGAACTTTTCTTTAATTTGAGCATACTAAAGCATTTTATTAAGAAAAAATAGACAAGTAAACATTAATAATTCCATCCCCCCACTTGAATTAAACAAACTTCCTCGTTGTTATAATATAATAAATAATACTACTGGTATTTATAGAATGAGAATGAGAAACTCCCTTGATTTTTGCTCGGTAGATTCTCCAATTTGCGTTTATGAGCAAGATTTTGTGTTGGACAGCCGTCTTGAGGTTTCAAGACTCCAACACTTCAAGATTTCCATAATTCGTCAAATTCTCCAGCCAAAATTCGTTGATATTACTCGCGAGGATCCTGCCGTAAAATATAGGAAAAACAGGTGCATTCCTTCTTGGTACCTACGGTTAATTTAAACTAAACTAAAACAAACTAAATACGGTTAGTCTGTGGATACGGCGTATCAAATAATTGAATACGGCGTATTCGCAGAACTGACAATAAAGTTTTAAGTGCATAAAGGATAAAGACTGATAACGTCCATACAAATCAATACGCCGTATTGGTGTGGAACGGATTACCCGTATTGAAGTCTGGAAACAGACTCGATAACAAAATTAAATAACATTCCGGGTTGTCTCCCGGGAAGCACTTTTATTTACAGCAAAGTCTTTAAGTTAGACTTTCTTCAGCTTCCTTTTACTCAGCTCTAGTCACCATCCATCCTTCGTCCATCATACGACAGATTCTTGATACGTACGACATGCATTATTGCTTGTTCTTGCTAGATCGTCGTATTCATCTTCTTTAATAGCAACATATTCTTCGCCTTGTCCAAATGAATACTTGATCATCTCGAATCATTTGTTATGTGCAACCGGGCTCATGAACTTCACAAAATCTTCTCTTTCATTATCATCCATGATTTGGCGTTATAAAATCATCATAGTATTTGTATATAAGTCGCCATCATCAATTGTTCATAACTTGACTCATCATCATCATCTTTGATGAATTCCATCTATATTAGCCTTGTTTCTGTAAGCTTCATCTTTTAATCTAACTATCTTCCAAAGCTTCGTACACTCGTAATCTGATAAATGGAGTTGATTTTCAAATAATAAAATGTTCCAGGTAATTTCCTCAATTATAGTATCCATCATTCACCAACAACATTTGCCATTTCTAACACCATTTTTGTTATAATTAAAAGATTTCAAGTATGTATGACTGCTTCGTATCTGGTCCAAACTCCTGTGTCAGTCATGGTATTCTCATCAACCCATATCCATCTTATACAATCGTCGATCAGTCGCCTGTGAAATCATCATATGTTTTAAAAACCCAAAATAATCCTTTGTAATAAGTCTGTCTACCTTTTAGAAATAATTAAATTTGTTAAATGCTGAATAGATAGTTTGTCAAAGTCAAAATATATTAAGTGTTGATTCTAAAGACTTCATCAATTTCCATCTTCATTATCGAAAATTCCTTCATCATTATCTTCTAACCTCATCATCTCCCTCTGATCCAGTAAAATCCATAAAGCTTTCATAGTAAAATGATCCAATTTTTTGTAGTTGAAAACTTGATCCCAACCATCCAGTAAATGCAATATCAAAAAGATCACATCCCATATCACATCTTCATGCTTCGAAACATCAGCTACTCTTAGTCACATGGATGTGTAGCAATTTCAACCTCATATGTGAATAAATACGTCATCCATTTTGCTTAACGACTGAATTCACATTGAAAACTTCAGTGGTGAATCGCAAGCAGTGAATCATCTTCTACCTAATATCCTATAATTTTATCAAACTCTCCTTGATAACCTTTGTTCATTCTTACTAAAAATACTCAGAAAATTATCAGTAGAACGCCAGCGGGAGAAGGATTAAAAAATTTTGGCTAAAAAGTTCCAAGAATATTTAATCAAAATAATACGCCGTATCCAACGGAGTGATACGCCGTATTAACCTGTTGTATGAATACGCTGTATTGGACAAAGAACTAGATACGCCGTATCCAGTGGAAGTGGATACGCCATATTCAACTGTCGACCAGAACAGTGTATTTAAGAAAAACAATTAAATACGCAAACAATTAAACACACAAATATATACAAGCAAACAATTAAAGACAAATATAAAAAATATACAAGAAAATACACTAATCTAAATTATACTAATCCTAAGGGTTAGATTTAATCTAATGTTAAAAACCAAAATATCAAAATAAAAATCAAGATTGATTTTCACTCCCCGACAACGGCGCCAAAAACTTGATGTGTCGTTGTGTGGTGTATATTTTATTGTTTCAAGTTTTAAATTTATATTTTGCCAACTTAACCAAAAACAACATTTTAACGGGCAGTGTACCCGATCGGTAGTAGTTTCGTGGTAAGTAGGGTGTCGATTACTAAGATCGAGGCTAATCTATCAATTTAATTAATATCTTGGTTATCTAATCTATGTTAATTCTATTGTAATCCTATGTTAAACCTATGTCAGTCTAAATCTTAATTGGCACGGTTTGGTTGGTGACTACAATTAATTCAAGACACTGTTACCCACGCAAGCTAATAAACAAAAGATAAAAGAGCGGTCGAACCTTTAATATAAGATAATTGTATTAAACCATTATTATCGATTAGAAAAATTGGTTTGTTTATTATGTGCTACTGTTTATTTCTCTCGATCTGGTGGCAATATCTTTCTTAAGACTTAGGCGTTACATCGCCTAAGACCAAGACCTCATTATTTCTGTACAATTAAAGGCATCGCATAAAGCATCCTTATTTGCTAATTATATCTATCTTAGAGATTATAGCCATGATGGTTCTTGTTATACCCAAGCTAATAGAGACTTTACCCCCTTAACGCTTAAATGGATAATATATACATGTAGTCTACTTGTCCAAATATCCATGGATTTAGAAACATTATTTGGTGAATTTAGCTAGGTCACCTGCTAGTCAACACGATCTGAATAAACCATTGGCAATATTCAATTAACTAGTTAAGCCCAAAGCGTATTCTAGACACAAACTTAGAAGGTCATTTACTTGTTGTAATATTATTATAGATGTATTATTACTGATATGGAGTGTTATTCCGGACTCTAGGTATACGCTTGGTTCTCTTTGTAGATCCAATTGAATGACTAGGTCGCATACAAAGCGCTCGTGAACAAGTATAAAATTGATAAATCTTAAACAAGCACTAATGATAAAATATAGAATCGACTATAAACAAATACCAAACATTCAAATCTTCATAATAATGGCTAATACACCGAAGGTATTAGCCTTCAAACGTAATAATAAATACAAGATGTATTATTTTAGCCAAGGTAAAAAACTAACCGAGTTAACGAATGATACCAAAAAGATGGGAACGATTACAAAAGTATATGGATTTACACGATGTCCTCCTATGGTATTGAATACGTTGATCGAACTTTTTTTGCTATTTTTCTCTTTGGAAAAAATGACTTTTGTGGTTTAGGTATCAAGAATATGATTTAGCACACTTAAAACTTGTTTTTGAGTTTTCTATTTATAAGGTCTGGAAGTCGGTTGGATACAGCGTATCCATGTATTAGATACGGTGTATTAGGGATTTCTTGGAGTAGGGACCACGTTTGATATCTTCCAAAATACTGATTCCATATCTTGAATACGGCGTACTGAGTCCTCTGGATACGACGTATTGAGCTTTAATCTTCTGTGGTCTTTGGTAAGTGCAGGCACAGATACGCCGTATCTTCCTTGATGGATACGGCGTATTGTGTTACAGATTATAATCTTCAAAATATCTTATTTATGACTCCAGAATGCTCGCCTTTTGATATACTTGAACCATTGACTACATAATTAATGCACATTATTTTATTTAAACGATTAAGTAATAATTCTTTGCAACAATATAACTATACAAAATGGGTTATAACATGGTTAATGATGTTACAAAATAGACGTTTTTGATGTCATCAAAGATCACCCCACTTGAATCCTACTTGGTCCTCAAGGTAGCCTTTAGAGGTTATTAAATATGTTTACCTAATAGATATTTTATGTTAAAGCACTTTTTCGATCTTTTTCAAGTACACAAACCAAACACTCATTGAAATACGGAAGATGAAAACACTTCAAATAACTCAAACTAATCTATGTGGGTAAAATGTAACTAATTTGCTCAATTGCTCGGTCGTGTCAGTATTCTTTCATAAGCTTGGCATGGATCACATCTCCACCACTAAAGCTAAGGAGTAACAAGTTTATAAAGGTAAATATGGGTTTTTGTTTGGAAGGCGTACGGGTTTGATCATTCTACAATCTTTCACCAGAAGTACCACTCCAACAAGGCAGCTGAAGCACACATACACACCCGGAACGCCGGGATAGACATGTGTGTTCGATCACATCCCCATTCGAATTTAACCAACGGTTAGGATGAAGAATGATATAGGGTAGGAACCTTCTAACTTTCACCAAAAGTCGTAAACCAACAAGGCAGCTAAGACATGCATACATGGCCGTAACGACGGAATAGACATGCACGCTCGAACAAGTCCTCATTCGCGTAAAACCAGCGGCTAATCATCAGGTGAGAGGGAAGTAAATTGTTGTTAAATAAAAATCAAGAAACAAATAGATTAAGACTTAAGATACAAGTTTCTAGACACTTATTTCCCGACCGTTACCATGATTAAGACACAACTATTTACAACGTCTTGATCATAGATAAAAAACAACAACCTAAGTTGGAGTTCCCGTAACGATCAACTTTATAATCATCCCAAAACTTTACATACTTTACAAGGCAAGTGGCGATATCTTTCACTTTGTACAATACTCTACATCGTTGATTTTTAGACGTATCAACGAATAATCGATCCTTCGTATAATTTCTTTGGTAATGCTTTTTGCGAAACGATTATCTTCAAACTTTCTTTCTCTCTTTTTAAACAATACTTCTAATCTCGTAGTAGTTTCACCATCTTCACCATCATAATAATTCCGGATAATTCCTTTGGTAATTTCTTCGTTCTTCGGTTTCACCAATAATTGTGACGGTAGTAAAATCATATGAGCTTTGACTACTAATATACATTCCCATAATTACTGCAATTCTCAAATATAAACGATTAAGTAACAATTATTTGCAATAACTATACAAAATGGGTTAATATCGTGGGATAAATGATGCAATAAAATAGACGTTATTTGATGTCATCAATACCCGACGAGAAGGATTTCCAATTAATTATCCATTGGGTGATCCTTGGACCATTTTCCGAGATGATTATGTGGTTGAATAACTTAAGTGGATTCAGTTGAACTAACATCCCCTGATGATGACTCTTCAGAACTAGGTTCTGGAGCAAACACGTTTACAAAGGGATTGTCTTTAGCTTGAGCAAAAGGATTGTCTTTGATAGTTGGTCCAGCTGTAATACCTTGATGTGAGATAGGAGGTTGTACTTTGGAGGATGACGGTGAATGACTTGTTGACGGTGCATCTTGACCTATTGTTGTAGATTCTATAACCCTTCCCATTGGGAGCATAACCAACGAAAATCCCAATATCTGCTGTTGCTTTTAATTTTTCAAGATCTTCGCTGTCATTTGTGGGGTAACAAAGAGCACCAAAAACTCGGAGAAATTTAAGATCAGGTTTCTTATCATGTACAAGCTCATATGAGGTTTTGTTATGCCAAGTATGAATTAGGGATCATTTTTGGGTGTAACAAGCAGTAGCAACAGCTTCTTCCCATAGAAACATCAGAGCTTTTGAAAATATCAGCATTGTCCAAGCAGCTTCCACAAGAGTACTATTCTGTCTTTTGACAATGTCGTTCTGCTGAGGAGTTCTCAAAACAGATTTTTGGTGAAAGATGCCGACACTTTCATATAATTCAGTCAGAACTTGATTAACAAATTCTATGCCATTGTCTGTTCAGATGTATCTAACAGTTTTATTAAGGTTGAATTTGCTTTAGGATCTTAATAACAAACTCTGGAGTTTCATCTTTTAATCTAAAAAACTTAACCCATGTGAATCTTGAATAATCATCCACGATGACCAAAATGTATTTGTTCCCATTAATACTTTG
>BQNB010147412.1:0-16442 GCA_026074375.1 Tanacetum coccineum
AAAAAAATGAAAAAATTTAAAAATTTTCAAAAATAAAATAAGTGTTTTGTCACAATTTTGACTTTTCTGCTGGGTAGAATAAGAATAAATTTTGACTCGATCGAGCGTGTTGAGCTCTAGCTCGTTCCTTAACGTTTAGGCTAAGCGTTCGCGAAAATTCGCGAAGAACAAAAAATGATAGAGTTAATTATGAGTTGGATGCTAAACAAGGATTATTTGAAAATCTTAAGAGCTCATGTATGTAATTTGTGGCTTTTTCTCCCATAAGCTCTTAACCGGACTAATCATACGTGCTATTTTTGGAGATTAAACTTAAATCAACAATTTTTATGTAGTTAATAGCAAAACAATTTAGTCTTAGTTCAAACTTATACTTGAATTTTTCAAAAAGAAGTCTTTTCTATTTAAAGTAATATAAAAAAAATAAAAAAATATATATAATAAATATAAACTGTAGGCTGACAAAAGTTTGTTGTATCTTGTCGGCTCACAACCGATGTTACAGCCTTCTAAAGAAAGCCCATAGTAAGAATAAAAATCCGAGACTGATAAAAGTTTACTGCATCTTGCCGGCTCACAACCGATGTTGCAGCCTTCTAAAAGGTCGATGGTTACAATTGCATCAATGTTATAATATAAGTGTGAATTAATAAAGAATTACATCTCTTTTGTTAAATTTTAATTTGTTTTTTCGAACTTTGGACTATTCTATTTATATAAGCTTTGTGTATACCGGGAGGCCCTAAGAGTTTTTGATACCTAAGGTCTGTGAGTCCCGATACTAGTCTCTGTGGGGTTGTCAAAAGCTGGTTCACCTTAGCCGCAAGGTTATGTGTGTCGGGACGAAAGTCGCTAAATGGATGAATCTCGACTTCAAAACTCATTATTCTAGGGTGGAACGTGAAGCATAGATTTTTGCCAAAAAAACGTTGATCCATGGTTGAAATTTCAAAATAGGAACATTACACCTAAGATATAATAATTGTCTGGGAGTGAAAAGTTCACAATTTGCAATATGCGTAGTGTTAGCATCGTAAATGATATTTAGCGGTGTGACTTTCGTTTTAGCTTGGTTTGGAGCGATGTGAAAAGTCATTAGGTGGGACGCATGAATTTATCCTTTTTTGGGGCATTCTCGGATCTCGAAGATGCATCTTGTTCTAGATGACGATTCTTAAAGGTTTAGATGAAAAATAACGATAAGTCAAATTAGTTATTTGCTGTAAAAAAATAAAAAATAAAAAATAAACAGAACTGAGAAAATAAGAAAAATACAAAATAAATTTGTGGTAATAGTGTTCTAACATTTAAAAAAATGATAAAAAACGGGCATTTTACTAAAACTCTGGTTATTTAATTTCCCCTCGTTGAACACCTTAGTGTACTTTTCGAGGTAATTGTCGAGAGGGATCGAGATTTTTTGTTTTCTAAGTGCTTAGCCTTATAGCATTGCGTCGTGGACAACGACAAATATATCTTAGTATGGGGGATTTTGGTATGTGTTTAATTACACATACCTTTGACCACTAAAACCGGACTTAAATGACTAATAAAACGTACCAAAATTACATTATTTAGTTGTATGTTTTGCATCTTGTATTATGCATGGTAACGGTATATATCCAAGAAATTGACAAAAATAAAGCCAAAACACAAAACCGAGCTCATGAGGAAAAGGAAACTACGTGAGAAGTCCAAAGACAGAGTCAAAAAGTCAAGTCAACCCGGGATGAGGGCATTGGAAAGAGCATCGAAAAAAACCCGAAAACCGAAAATTGCCATAAAGTGGGCCCACCCGTACCAACCTAGTGACCATACCCGGCCCAACAACTAGCCCACCATCACCCTTATAACTCCCGTTTTCCCCTACCCTTTTAAATTTAACCCCGTTAGTCCTTAAAAGGACTAACGGTTCAAACCATTTACTACTCCAAGGACCAAAGATGCACCAAATAAGGACCATTCGTGCAAGCACAATAAATACCCTCAAGGGCTGTTTTTGCCCAAGTCTTAAAATCTTTACACTACAAAGGACTAAAGTTGCAATATACTTATATAAGTTGAGGGACTTAGTTTGCCAATCCACTAAACCTCTACCCTGCACCAATCAAACAAACAGAACAACCCCTTTTCCCGCTCCCACCTCCATTGTTACTATTCACCTCCCACCTCCAAAATTACACTTACCCCATGGTTAAACCCACTTAAAACCCCTTCTAGAAGCCAAGAATGATGCAAGGGATGACGTCTTTGGGCTCTGACACGTTGGCAATCCAAGGCAATCATTGGGGAATGATTGCGTGGACACAATCAAGGGTTGTGATGGATTTAAAGAAGCACAAGTGAGAATAGAAGGCCAAGATTGAAGCTCCCAATCCTCTCACACAAGAGAACCAGCTAAAGACCTAGAAGCATCTATCCAGCCTATAAATAGAGGGCTTATCCCTTGAAGAACTCTCTTTTTTTGTGTAATTTACTTAAGTTTTTAGAATTTATGCTTTGTATTTCCTTTCCTTTGTAAAAGTTTTAAAGTTAATGAAAAAAGTTTGAGGTTTGTGTTTTAAGTTTCTGTGTTTGATCATTTTATATAACCTGTTAAGCTTTGAAAAGCTATGAAACAGCTTATGGATCTCACCTAAAAGCTTCACTAAGCTTTTTGTTTCTTGAATCAAACCTTATTTTACTGTTTTATCACTTTTATTTACTGTTTTAATCATAAAAATCTAAAAAATACCAAAAAATATAAAGAAGATCTCATGGAGCATGGTGTATTTTGGATGGCCATGGGTTAGTGCTTATGTGGATAAGCTATAGGATTGTGATAAGTTGTTTTGGGTCTTGAAATTCATAAGAAAAAGCTTGGACTCTTGTAAGTTTCACTTTTAGATTTTTAGTTTATTTACTATTCAACTGCTTATTGTTGCTTATTGCCTGTTCTTATTTGCTTATTTATGCTTTGTTATGATGTTTATTGCTTATTATGCTTAGGTTATAGTATAAAAATCTTGTGTGCAAGTTTTTCTTATATTTTGTCTTAAATTAGCTTAAAAGTTGCATAATCTTTAATCCTATTGTTTTTGCTGATTTAAGTGTTAAAAGTTGCTTAATATGTTTGTTTTAAGTCATTTATAATCTGGTATTAAGGTTTTGTTTACTAAAAATCAAGTTATTAAGTTAAAATTGGTAAAAATAGTCTTAAAGGAGTGTTTGGTTTAACTATTTTCTTGTGTGAAAATGGGTCAAAAATGGTTTTTACTCTTAGGTCAACTTAGTTTAGCTTAGATTAGTTCTAAAATTCAGTTGGTTTAAGTTTATAAGTGCTAAAATTCAAAAGCAAGGTTTTAAGAAGTTGGTGTTTGAATCTGTCATAGTTTTGACAGATCGTGGTGTTCTTATTATTTGATATGTGATTTGTGAAATTGAATGCATATTTTTGAGTTTGTGCAAGTGTTAAAAACAGGTTAGAAACAAAGCTCTATAGCCTGCATTGTCATTTTTGTGTTTTTGCCAAAACTGTCAAAAGTGCTAAGTGTTTAAAAAATTTGAGAAATTGCTTTTTCAAATGCTTGTTGTGGCTTATCTTGAGTTTCAAACTCTCTTTTGATTGTTGATTCTTGTTCTTTGAGGTCTAAATTTAATCTGTTTGTTTGCTTATTTTTAAGCTCAAAAGTGGTGATTTGTTAAGATTGCAAAAGTTTGTAAAAATTTGTCTAAGTGTTGAATCTGTATGAGATGCCTTTTTCATGAAGCTTTTTAAGTGCTTATCTGAATTTCAAACTGCTTTTTCATTGTTGCTTATTGTAGCTTTTTGGCCATTCTTCTTAGTGGTATAAGCCACTAAGCCATAAGGATCCTTTTGCTAGCTTATTTTTAAGCTAGAAAAGTCTCTCTTGGCCTTTTTGCTAATCAGTTTTTAGCCAAAAAGCTATTTGCTTATTTAGGCTTATTAGCTTATTGCTTTTGCTTATTCTAGGTTTAGTTTAGCTTATCAGGTTAGTTTAAGCCTAATTTAGCTTATTTCTTTCAGTTTAGAGCTTATTTTAGATTATTTGCCTTTTAGCTTATTTGTCTTTTAGCTTAGAATTTTTAAGTTTTATAGCTTATTGATTAATCTGTCTTTCTAGCTTATTTTGCTTGCTTAATTTTGTTCTTAAATGCTTTTTAGATATAGCTTAAGTTCCTGTCTTAGCTTATTTTGAGTTTGCATTGCTTATTAGTGCTAAAAGTTCTAAACAGTTAGCCATTTAAGTGTCTTAGTATACTTAGCTTATTTTGTCACCCTTTAACAGCTTATTTTGTGCTTATTTTTTATTTATAAAAAAGTGCTTTTGTAAATATTGCTTATTTAGTGCTTTTCTAAAAATTTGTAAAAAAATGGCTTTTAAAAAACATTTGGGAATTGGGGGAAGTCCCAGGTGAGCAAGGCTCGAACCCGGGACCTCACCCCTATTCACCAAACGTTTTACACAACACACACTCTACCACTCGCCCTGGGGTCTTTTTCGATTTTACTTTGCACAATTAATTCTTTATAGTAGTTTTAGCCCGTTTGGTTTATAAGCTGTTTTTGGCTTATTTCACAGCTTATTTGATAAGCTGTTTTTACCAGCTTATTTTTAGTAGATTCTTCATTGTTCAAGGTACATTTGCTATTTTTTTTAGATTTTTATTAAATAGTTTAGTATTTTTAAACATTTAATTTCATTTAAATCGTTTTTAATTCATAAAAAATTATAAAAAAGTCAAAAAAATATAATTCTTTTTTAGAAAATTTTCTTTTAACATTTAGAACCTAGGAAAATTAGATTTGCTTTCATAAGGTTAAAATTGCAAAATTTGGTTTTTTAAAGAACGTGATTGAATCCCGTTCACGTTTTTAGTGTTTTTAAGCCCTAGTCACTTCCGTTTTTGGTCTAGTTTTCTTTGTTCTAGAATTTTAGTCAATTAAGAATTATAAAAACCAAAAAGATCATTTTAGGACTTAATTTTGATAATTTAAGGTTTTTAGGTCCCGTTTAGGATTCTCGTTTTGCGTTTTTAGTTAAAATGTGTCTTACCTTAATTGTTTTTAAGTTTTTCCCTTAATTTTCCCGTAGTTTTAGATAACCAATCATAATCTTGTTCCATTCAAGCATCGATTCTCAAAACGCCTCTCGACTTCAATTGCATTCCTCGTTGGGGATAACGACCCGGGAATCATACTCCCGGATTACTACAATTGAGATTTTTTGATTCTTATCCTTATCCTTATATTTATATATTTATAATATATTTTTTATATTTATTTATATATTTATATATATTTTTTAAAGGGTTGATCAAGAGATTGTCAATTAGTAATCACTTAAGGTATGAACAAACAAATCATTAAGCACGATTAGTGATCAAAAAAATATTTTTCTCTTATCCATTACATTTTTACAAAAGAATTTCACAAAATTAATTATACAAAATATTTTCCAATTAAAAGAAAAGTTTTATTAAAAACTTAAAATTTGAAATTCAAATTTTCCACCAAAAATATCAAACACTTCTTTTTCTTATTCTTGTTTATAAAAAAGGTTAGGTTATTAAGACCTTCCCTTCTTATCTGTCATTTGTACCTCCTCTAGTTTTTTTCCTTTTTTTATTATTTTTATTATTTTTAATTTTTATAATATTGTTCATATTACTTTCTTCGTCCTAAAATAAGTGTCCAGTTTGACTTTTCAGAGTTAGGACTGGTTCAACTTTGACCTTAAATATTTTTATTTGTGTTATATAATACTTGATGAAAATTATAGCAATGAAAAATACACTTAAATCTCAATCCATTCATATATTTTACATCAAGTATTATATAACACACACAAAAATAGTTAAGGTCAAAGTTGAACCAGTTTGACTCTGAAAAGTCAAACTGAACATTTATTTTTGGACGGAGGTAGTATAAAACTATGATTCGGAAACTGGGGAATAAAAAAATATAAAGTTTAACAAGTTAAAAGTATTAAACTGTTAAAAAACACGGAACATAAACTGATAAAACACTGTGTTGTACTGTAAATAGACAGACAAGAACGAAAAAAGTACAAAACATATACTTTTTCGATAGGTCAGAGGGCAATAGTAGTACCTTTATAAAAATGGCAGTTCCTTGGGTGCCACATCTACTTTTTAGCTTTTATTTATATCAAACACATTACCATTTTTCGTTTTTTTAGTATTTTAAGCTCTGTTGACTCAAAGGAAATTTAATTCTCGAATAACGCACTTTTGACTTATTTTCAATTATATTCAAAGCTTCCCTAGTAGTCTTACTTAACAAATTACCACCCGCCGCGGAATTTAAGGAGTCTTGTTCGTTCTCGGTTAAACCATTATAAAAGGTATCAACTTGAGTTAACTTCGAAAATCCGTAGTGAGGACAAGATCTAAGCATACCCTTAAATCCGTAGTGAGGACAAGATCTAAGCATACCATTTTTCGTTTTTTAGTATTTTAAGCTCTGTGATCTCTAATGAATTTAACGTACCGGAATCTCAATTGATCTTCCGACCATCTCTTCGGCGATCTTTTCGATCAACCATTCATTTTTGTCTACACCTAATTTTGTTAAAAATAAAATGACATATTTAGATCTCTTAATTAAATTAGTTAGAGACAACAGTTACGTACAAAAAGTTACTTACACTACTACAAAAACAAGCATCCAGGCCCCTTTATGGAGACCTAAAACCAAAAAAATAGGTCTGGAAGTAAGAAATTCACCCCCCTAAAATAATCCGGACCGGGTTTAAAAAAAACGGGTCTTGAAAGGAAAATATATAATAGACCGGTCTAGAAAAACTAAAATTAGACCGGTTAAAAAGCAGAAAACAGGTCTGGATATATTTATTAATCGAGACCGGTTATTTTCATAAAAACCGGTCTCTATTCAACAAAAAAAAGATAGCCGTTGTCTCCAGCAGGCTGTTGTATGAAATTAACACCAAAAACCTCATTCAATGCATCTTAAACACACAACACACATTCCTTCTAACCAAAAACATCATTCAATGCCATCTTAAGCTTCTAAATACAACTTTCAAAGGTATTAAATACATCTTATTTATCAAATTATTATTTACTTTTATACATGACTCTTATAAGCTAATTTTTTTTCTTTGATCTTCTTTCATATGTGTAGGCTCATTTGCGAAAATCATTAATGTCGGACAAATTATTTGTAGGCTACCTTGACTTATGATCGTTGAAGTAAGGTATTATTCCAAACATCAATGAATATATAGTTTAATTAACACCCGTCCAATATTAACCTATTAGAGGTTGATCTTCGAATATATAGTTTGGGACTACTTTTAGAACACGTTACTTCATTTAGGATGCGAATGCTTATTTTAAGATCGAGTGTTGTTTTAGAAATAAAATCGATAGGATTTTCCCCATACCACTACAAGTATGCATTTATACGTATATATGAAGAGTTAAGGGGATCAAGTGTTATTTTAGAAAGAAAAAAAAACGAAAGCATCTTATATATCTCCTAATTATATTATATATGGATCGTTACACATGGATGTACAATATAAAGCGAGCTACCCCCGAATACATGGAAAATTTGTCCGATTTCATTAAAGTTGCTGAGGATGATCAGGTGAGGAGTGGAAAAGATGAAATTTTTTGTCCTTGTAAAAAATGTAGAAATGGTGTATTGTATGTGAACACTAAGGAATTTAAAAGCCATCTAATAAGAGATGGGTTCACGAGAGGGTACACTTGTTGGGATTTTCATGGTGAAAAAAGAGTTGTTGGTAGCACGTCTGAATGTAATATGGATGATGATTTGCCAATTAATAATGATCGTCATGATTTAAATAACATGTTAGATGACTTGGATGATGATGTTGCTCAAAAGGAGCATGCTAAAATTGAAAAATTGTTTCTTGCCGCTGAGAAAGCTTTGTTCGACGGTTGTACGAAACTTACCATACTTTCTGTAGTGATCAAGTTGTTCAAGATAAAAGCATCATTTGGTTGGAGCGGTATAAGTTTCACAACTCTATTAGAGTTTTTGCATAAAGAAATGCTCCCCGATGACAACGCATTGCCCATTTCAACATACTAAGCAAAAGAAGTAATGTGCCCAATGGATTTGGAAATTGAAAGAATTGATGCATGTCCAAATGATTGTATGTTGTATAGAGGCGATGATAAAGACCTACATGCGTGCAAGGTATGTAAAACATCGAGGTATGTGAAAATAAAATAGAAAGGACCTAACGGTGATGTGACAAAAAATGGCCCTCCTGCTAAGTTATTTTGGTATTTTCCAATCATACCAAGACTCGAGCGATTATATGCAGATGCCAAGGAGGCAAAATTATTACGTTGGCATGCCGAGGAGCGTAAAAAAGATGGAAAAATGAGACATGTAGCCGATTCTCTTCAATGGAGAAATATTGATAACTCATTTGAAGAATTTGGAGGGGATATTAGAAATATACGGCTAGGACTTAGTTCAGACGGATTTAATCCGTTCGGAAACATGAGTAGTTGTCACAGCACTTGGCCAGTTCTTTTATGCAACTACAATCTCCCACCTTGGTTGTGTATGAAACGAAAATACATCATGATGTCATTGTTAATTCAAGGCCCCAAACAACCTGGGAATGACATTGACGTGTATTTGAAACCTTTAATCGATGACTTGATAAAGCTTTGGGAACTGGGAGTAAAAGTGTATGATGCTTATTCAAAAAATTATTTCACGCTACGAGCCATGATTTTTTGCACCATCAGTGATTTTCCAGCGTACGGTAATTTATCAGGATACTCTACAAAAGGGAAAAAGGCATGTCCTGTTTGTGAAGAAGATTGCACCACTCAGTTTTGGTCTGTGGACATTGTAGGGAAAAGATATATATGGGAATGAATATTACTTTTAAGGAATCACCCGTATCGTAAAAAGAAAGAGTTGTTTGATGGTACAATAGAGCGTGGAGTGTTGCGACCACCTTTGGATGGAGAAGCTACGTTTTCTCGAGTTAGAGACATGAACATTGTTTTAGGAAAAGGTAAAGACAACTGATGCGTTAAAAGAATATACTAATAATATAATATCTCAAGAGCAATTAAGAAAATTCCCTAAGGAAAATTCACTCTTTAAAATATATATATATAATATATAATATACGTATCTTTACCGGGAAGTATGATTTCCCGAGTCGTTTTCCCAATGATTTGAGAAATTGAAACCTCGCTTGATATTGGATATTGATTTGAATGGGTTCGAAGATTGATTGGGTTTTCTATCACTACTAATTAAAACAAGCAATGAAAAACAATTAAAACACTTAACAAATATCGGGAAATGAATTAAACGCGACAATTCAGCAAGTAAACTAAAATTAACCCCTAAAAATGTAAACTAAAATTCTAAACCTAAGATAAGACAAAATAAAATTTTAGGAAAAAGAAAAACATTTTTTTTGATTATTTTTGAATTTAATATTTAATTAAAAACTATTTAATCCTAAAAATAAAAAAAATAGAAATTAATTGAAATTATATTTTTCCTAAGAAAAATAAGTAAAAAGAAAATTTTAGAAAAAGGAATTACTATTTTTGGCTTTTTCGATTAAAAGATATGATTTTTCTAAAATTTAAACTAATTAAAATCTATAAAAAATAATAAAACTCTTAAAGAATAATGTCCTAAAATTTTATAAATATTACCTAAATAAAGAAAATGTGCCAGAATTTTTAAAAATAAATAAAGCCCATAATTTTTATCTTTTTATAAGAGTTTAATTAAACTAATTAAAACCTTACCCTAATTAATGATCAAAATATTTCACTAATTAAAAACTGAATTATGAATAACTGTGTTAAAGTCTTAAGGACTAACGGGGTTAAAACACTTAACGGGCAAGGATTAACTAAGTAACAACTAAAACAGAAAAAATTACAAGAATGGTCCCTGAGTTCCTACCCCGACAACAAACTAAGTCCAAATAAGCCTTAAAAATAAGGTGAAGTTAAAAACAGCTTAAAATTCAAAACTCAAAAGACCAAAGTTGTAGAATAAACTGGGGAGATCAATTAATGCTTCGTTAAGCTTCCTATAATCGATACATACTCTCCATCCGGTAACTAGACGTGTCGGAATTAATTCATTTTCTTCATTTGCAACGACGGTCATTCCTCCTTTTTTAGGGACACAATGGATTGGACTAACCCACGGGCTGTCGGAGATCGGGTATATCATTCCGGCATCAAGAAGTTTAATCACCTCCTTCTTAATGACTTCATGAATTTTCGGGTTCACCCGTCTTTGACTTTGCACCGATGGTTTACAATCGTCTTCCATCAAAATCTTATGAGTACAAAAACGAGGGTCGATACCCTTGATATCGGTTATTTTCCAAGCAATGGCACGTTTATGAGATTTAAGAACATTAATGAGAGCTTCTTTTTGATCGTTTTTTAAACCTTTTGCTATGATGACGGGTAACTTATCGTTTTCTTCCAAGAAAGCATATTCTAAGTGAGATGGTAAGTCTTTTAACTCTAATTCCGGAGGCTCTTCAATTGAAGATTTGGCCTCGGTAACTTCACTTTGCTTAAGGTCCATCGGAGGAAGTTGAAACGGGTCATCATTTAACAATTGTTCAAGCACATAAATGTCTTCCTCCGGATCACAATCATCATGATCACTTTCCAAAGAGATTGATTTGTCATAAAGAAAAGCATCGATTTCTTCCAAAGTAAATTCGGAAGTAAACGGCTCAGACGTCGAAGTGGGATTGCCACTTGAAAAATCATCACTAGGAAATCCTAATAATTCCGGAACATACTCCTCACAAATTTCATCAATGATGTCAATTCGGTTTACCGATTTGTCATTCGTAGAGGAGTATTTCATGGTTTGGTCTAAATTGAAAGTGACGGCTTCGTTATCAACACGGAGGGTGATTTCTCCTTCATAAACGTCAATTAAGGTACGACCGGTTTTCAAAAATGACCTTCCAAGTATAAGAGGTACTCGGGGATCAGCTTCGAAATCGACAACTACGAAATCGGCGGGAAAGTGGAATTTTCCAACTTTAACGTAGACGTCTTCGGCTAAACCCTTAGGGTAAGTTATGGATCGGTCCGCTAACTCTAAAGACATTCGGGTCGGTGAAAGTTCGGGCAACGAAAGTTTTTTCCAAATCAAAAGGGGCATTAGATTTATGCTTGCACCAAGATCGGCCAAGGCGTAACATATCTCCATTCCCGGGAATTCACAAGGAATAAGAAATTTACCCGGATCTCCTAGCTTTTCGGGAAGCTTTTTAAGGAGCATTGCCGAGCAATTCTCGTTCAATGGAATTTTCACTAATTCGAGCAACTTTTCTTTATTCATTAACAAATCCCTAATCGTAGGAGCAAATCTCGGCATTAAAAACAAAGCATCCGCAAAACTTATATCAAAACGCAAATCTTGAAACATTTGAAAAATCTTTTCTTTTTGGTATGAAGCTTTTTCTCGATTCTTTTGATTGTCTCGTCTCGAAGGATAAGGAATATTTGCCTTAGGTACCGTCTTCGGAATCTCGGGTTCCGGAATTGGTTTAGGGATAACCGGAGGTGGGATTTGAGCGGTACTTCCTTGGAAATTATTTTGCTCCTCATCCGTTATTTCCTCGGTCTCTCGTTCCACTACCTTTTTCGGAGAAGGTTTAGTTGGATTCGAGGGTCCCTCGTAAGCTACACCACTTCGGGTGGTGATCGCTTTCATCTCGCCCTTCGGGTTAGGAATTGTATTACTCGGAAGAGTACCCGAAGAGGAGGGTTGGGCTTGAAAGAAACTATTTAACATGGTTTGAAGATTATTCTGCAACGTGTTTTGAAAAGCATTATTTTGACTCATCAAAGCGGTTTGTTGATTTTTGATGGTAGTTTGAATCTCGTTCTTTAACTCTCCTTTCATCGAAGTGATTTGGTATTGCAAATTCCTAATCGTTTGTTCATTAGACTTTTTGTAATTCGAAAAATCATTTGAAAAATCGTTCACTTGATTATTAGGCATTTGAAACGGTTGATTTTGAAAACCTTGGTTTTGAAAATTCGAAGCATGATTAACTTGACCTTGAAAACCTTGATTTTGAAAATTGTTCCCTCGATTGAAATTATTCCCTTGACCCTGATTGTTATAATTCCTATTTTGACCTTGATTTTGCACCGGCGCAAAACCAGGTGGTGCCATTTGATTACTAACTCGATTCGGTGGGGCTTGTTGATTATAAGTTCCCGTGGTTGCACAAACATTTTGGTTATTGTCGGTAGCCGGACAATTATACCATGCATGAGCTCCACCACAAGTAACACAATTTTCCTCAACCGCCTTAACCGGTGCGGGAGTAACAACCTTTTTAGAAACAATCTCGACTAAGGTCGAAAGTTGATCCGCAAGTTTGTCAATTCGTTCATCCGTTTTGCTAACATTTTCCCTAGAATTAACCTTAGAAGCATTTGTTTTGTTTCTCGAATAACGCACTTTTGACTTATTTTCAATTATATTCAAAGCTTCCCTAGTAGTCTTACTTAACAAATTACCACCCGCCGCGGAATTTAAGGAGTCTTGTTCGTTCTCGGTTAAACCATTATAAAAGGTATCAACTTGAGTTAACTCCGAAAATCCGTGGTGAGGACAAGATCTAAGCATACCCTTAAAACGTTCCCACGCTTCACTAAAAGATTCATCGAATTCTTGTGAAAAACGAGAAATTTTGTTCTTAAGGTGAGTGGTTTTTGAAGGGGGGAAAAATTGGTTAACGAACTTGGTAACGAGATCATCCCAAGTCAAAATTGAATTCGGGGGTTCTTTCTCGTACCAAGTTTTAGCGGCTCCCTCGAGCGAATAAGGAAACATCATGAGCTTAATCACATCATTAGGCACATTCCTAAATCGTAAGGTCGAAGTAATCCTTTTGAAACTATTAATATGAGCATGAGGATTTTCATTTTCTAAACCATGAAACGGGTTCGCTTGAACCAATTGAAGCAAATTAGTTTTGATCTCAAAATGATCGGCATTGATTTCGGGTAAAACAATAGCTTCTCCGTAACCCTCGGTGGGTGCACGGAGTAATTCCTCCATAGTTCGATCCGCCATCGCAACTATGGTTTGTCCGGGAATTGGCTCTTCTAAATTACAAGGTTCAACAACAACCGGAAGGGTTTGTTGTTGTTGACGACGGTTACGGTTACGAGTTTGCGAGCGAGTGCGCATGCACTTAAAAAGAGAAAATCAAAAAGGAAAAATCTAGAATTAAAAGAAAAATTTTACACTAATTTTTTTATTCACAACAAATTTTAACGGTTTAAACTGAAAAAAGGACTTATACAAAATCAATAAATACTTCACGGTAGCTCTTAAAAATTGCTTTTAAGGTGGAGCCGTATTTTGTAGAGACACAAATGGCAAGTGTTAAATCTTTGGTTCGATTTGGGAACTTTTCAAGTTCATCGGAACTTATTTATGATAATATCTCAATTGAAGATATTATTTGTTGGTGTTTGATTACCAACTTTGTTTATTTAAGTTTTTTTAAGGACAATTTTTTATATTTTTTATATGATAGCTATACTAGAAAAAAAGAAATTTTTTTTTTACTTTTTATATTTTATGATTTTTTGAATTTTTGAAAATTTTTAACAAAAAAAATGAAACTTTCGAGGACGAAAGGATCTTCAAATCTTATCAACAAACACAAAACGAGAGATTCGTTAACTCATATCCCCGGCAGCGGCGCCAAAAATTTGATACGCTTATTTATACACTATTACTATATAAGAGCACAATTAAGATAGTTTCCTAAGAAAAATTCACTCTTTAATAAATATATATATATTTATATATACTATATATATATATATATATTATATTATATATATATATTTATTTATATATATATATATATATTATATACGTATGTTAAGGGCAGTATGATTTTCCGCGTTCGTATTGCCCAATGATTGAGAAATTGAAACCTCGCTAGATGTTGGAAACTGGATTATGAATGGGTTCGAAAGGATTGATTGGTTTTTTACTATATCACTACTATCCAAGATTAATATAAACGATTTACTAACAACTTAAGCATAAAGACAACTTAATGGAAACTCAAAAATTTTAACTCAAAAACCGCAGTAAATAGCTTTAAAATGAAAATAGTATTCTAGCAAAATTAAGCTAGACTGTAATTAACCTTATTCACTTGCAAGTATTAACTAAAAGCTACCAGTACTAACTTATACTTACCAGTAGTAAAATTAAGCCTAGCAGTACTAACTTTAGTCTAGCAGTACTAACTTTTAAGTTAGTACTGGTGAACAAATAGACAAGAGGACTACTTCGTGCTTAAAAATAAGCACTCAATTAAGCACTTTAAGATTAGAGACCTAACTTTTATTAAGACCTAACTTAAAAAACTAAATGAAAATGCATTTTTAAAAGATTTTGAAATTCTTTTGCTTAAAGAAAAAGCTATTGAAAAAGGTTGTCTACTCTATTTTTTTTTCTTTTAAAACTTAATGAATATGACAATAAGCTAAATTGACAGCTAGAAACAGATAATCAGATAAGCAAACTACTCTTAATTAAGCTAGAATAGATTTAGAACTTAACTTAAATCTACTTGTACACTAATTTTCTAAACCTAAAAGCTACTTATACTAATTTAAATGAAAGGTTAAAAAGTCAGCAGTACTAACTTTAGCCTAGCAGTATTAACTTTTAAGTTAGTACTGCCAGCGTTAGACTTAGTACTGCTGGTCTAAGGAAACGAAATAGTATTAATGCAGACCTATTATACTACTGAAATATTCTTTTGAAACAAATTAAACTTGATACTACTAATTAAGTCCAACAGAATACAAGCAGTACTAACTTATAGTTAGTACTGCTATGCCAAACACTCCTTTAAAGTTCATTTTAGCTCATGAAAATGAAATGAAAACCTTAACCTTAAATACCAGATATCAAATAGATTTTACTAACCTCATTAAGCATAAAATTATAATCAAATCGGCTAGAAACAATCAGCTAATAACTATGCTACTTATTTTTGGATTTTTATGATTTTATGACAGAATTGAAAATACTAAACTTTATAACTAATAAGCTAGAAACACATGTAGACTAATAACTAATAAGCACAAATAAAGAAAAATAAGCATGAATAAGCAACTATTTTAGTAGATCTGAACTAATAAGCAATATAACAATTAATTAAGCTAGAAATTAAAGACATAAGATATTAAAAGGAAACTTACTTGAACTCTAGCTAAACAAGAGGAACCAAATTTGGCAGCTGCAAGCTCCCTAGCTTATTAATAAGCTAGGGTATAAGTCCTTGGGGATCCTTCCCTTTTAGATCCCCCTTCCAAAAGCTCACAATCCATTATGCCGAGGTAATAAACTGATTTTAGAGTTTAAATAGGATTAGATGAACAATATGAGCTCTATCACAAGCTTAGAGACTTGTGAGAGCTTTTGAGAGCTTACAAATACTTATAGCTTATTGAGAAAGTTACAAGTATTGGAGAACAGAAAATGAGAGCTTAAAAAGAAAGAAACTTGGAGAGATTAATAACAACTGAATTTCATTAATAAAAAAAAACTTGCTTACAATACTTTAAAAAGGAAAATTACAAGATTAAAAACGACATTAAGCTAGGAATTTAAAATTTAAGCTAAAACAAAAATTAAGGTACGTTAAAAACTAAAAACTAGATAGTGTATGTGTGAGAGGTGAAGGCTATTTATAGTCATTTGGTGAAGCTTCCAGACCCTCTTGCCTTGCTCTCCAATCTTTCAATCTCAGCCATCAAATCTTCTAATCATTGGGGCTTCAATTGTGGTCGTTAGATCATTGCGTGGACACCTGAAGATTGCCAGCGTGTCATTCCCTTATGGATGTCATTGTGCTTCTTTAGTGAGTGATTTAGCACAAAAACCCACATCTTTTGTGCTTTCTCTTAACTACGTGGCATTCTTTCTTTGGGATTGGACCAATCAGAGATGGGGAGTGACGCTTCTTTCTGCCAAGGTGTACTTGGACACCTAAATTGTCCTTTGTACCCTCTAATTGTGAAAAGCCCTTTGTTTTGAGTCAAGGGTACGTTTAGGAAGACGATGAACAGTAAATTGGATTTACCCGCCTTTTTTTAGTAACTGAAATAGGGTGAAAATCATTTGAACTTTGGGAAATACAACTTCAGCCCTTGTCTTTCTTTTACCTTATATAAAGAGTAAAAACAAGTTTTGAAAATGGCAGAATTGGTCCTTGTAGACTTTTGTTGACCATGATTTGACTGAGGCTTGACTTTGCTGGCTTCGGCTTTAATTCTTTGGCTTCTTTTTGTACTCTTCTGATTCTCGTGTCCGTGCTTGCCCGTTTTTGACTCTTTTT
>BQNB010147413.1:4839-15726 GCA_026074375.1 Tanacetum coccineum
TATTGTTTTTTTAGGCCCCCAAGTTTTGAAAATAAGCTCATTGGAGAACCCTCTTTATCTGTTTGTGCTTTGTGGTGGCTAAAAAGCACTTTTGTGCTTATTCTGATAAGCTAAAAAAGCCTTAAGCCCACTGCATGTTTACCCTCCCCTGGTGCTAGACTCCAAATTCAGCCCCTTGTATCTAGCTTATTTTGTATTAAGTCCTGAGTTATTTTAGCTTTTAGTTATAGCTTATTAGTTGTTCTTTAAGTCCCCAAAAGCTTATAGCTTATCTAGCTTATTTAGTTAGCTTATTTAGGCCTTAAAGTCACCTTTTTTCTGTTTTCCTTTTAAAACTGTTAGATTTAGCTTATTTTCTCCCAGCTTATTTTAGGGCTTATCTAGATAACTTAGCTTAAACTTAGGACTCCCTTAGCCTTATTAACTGTCCCCTATAGTTTTCTAGCTTATTTGTTGGCTTAAACCCCAAAAAGAAAGAAAAATAAGCTAAAAAGCTTATTTAGCTTCTGTCAGTCTATAAGCTCACTTTTCTGGCTTATTGTGAGCCTTTCAGCACTTGCCCTTTTTAAAGAAAATGATAAGCTCAAGCCCCTTTACAACTTTGCTTCTTTGACTTTTGCTTAATAAGCTGTTGGACCCACAATGCAATCGGGGTCCACCTCAGGGACCATTTGTGTAATTTTCTCTTTCATAATTACCTTTGTTAGTCCCTGTGGTTAGATAGCCTGTTACCCCGTTTGTCCTTGTGTCCTTTCACTGTTAGTCCTTTAGTTTAACAGCCATTAGACTTTTAGTTAATTAAATAATTAATTTAGGTTTAAATCTAATTAGTTTAATTACTTTTTATAAAATCAGTAAAATTTGGGCATTTTAATATTTTTAGAATTGCGTACTTTGTCTTTATTTATGTTATTTTTTCTGAATTTTTTTATAACTTTTATTTTTTGTCTTTTTCTATTACTTAGTTTTATTTAGTATGTAAATCTATAAAATTTCATTAAAAATCCAAAAATATTAATAAAAAAATATTTTTTTTTTTATAATTTTCTTTTGTCATTTAGTGTTAGGAAAAATATAAATATTATTATGGCTTAATTTTTCTTAATTTCAGTCTTCATAGACCCGTTTTACCGGTGTGTATTTTTCCGTTTCTTTTCGTTTTTACATTCAAACGGACCTCGTTTTTTTAATTCTAGTTTTCTTTATTTTCAAATTAAGTTAATTAGAATTTTATTTTAATTTTTAATTTAATTTAGATTTATTTTCTTAATTTTTTTAGTATTTAGGGTTCAGTTACCTTGAATCTGTTCCCGTATTTTAGTATAAATTTAATTTTAGGGTTTCCTTATTCCTAATTTTTTTCCCGTTAGTTTGTTAAGATCCCATTTTACTTGTTACTTGTTTCCGTCGATTAAATTAGGTTTTATTTAATTAACTTGTAGTTTAATTATCTCAGTGTTTCATCATTTCAATTTCACATCAACAGGATAACTTGCAATTGCAGAAAATAAAAACCCTCGTGGGGACATACGCGCGGACTATCTCTTCCGGAATCTTTTTTATTATTGATTCTTACTTGTGTATTTTAAATATATACTATCAACGAATCAATGTGCTTGAATAAGCATATACAAAGGAACCAAGAATGAGAGATGGCTGATGTATGGATAACACAAAATGCAGTATTCGTCAGGTGCCTTATCGAACTATCTTCCATTTTGAATATTGTCACTGTTATATAATAATCATAACTATGCTTGAGATCTTTTATATAATATGCTAAGAAATTTTTTAAGAAATCCGTTTTTAATGAGTAAGTGTAGAATCCCTTTGCTTAATGGATCTTAACCTTTAGCTTGTAAAGGGTTTGTTGCCTTAGATAAATCTAAAGTAACAATGATGAAACAATGATTAACCACTATTGATTACGCGGAATTTAATCAACAATGTAAAGAAGAACACAATCAAATAACTTTTATATTAAACTTTTGAATCAGCCTAAGTTACAGATTACAACTATGATATATTGTTCTCTATGATCTTTGTAGAACAATATCTACTGGACTATGGCCTCGGGGTCCTTTTATAGACTAAGGAAACTAATAGGCTTTACAAAACGCGGTTTATAGATAATGCAGATCCTTCCTAAGATATCCTCATGTATTATCTTTAAACTTCTAATATTTTTGCGTAAGCAGACGTAACTATTACATACAACAGTATTAACTATTAATACTGCCTAAGTTACTAACTATGATAACCTTCTACCGTACTAACATTATACAGACAACACAAAAAAACAGAACTAACTGTAATTATAACATAATTAAGTCTTGCTAGATACAAAATTCTATACAAATCCTCCCTAAACTTGGAATTTCACTTGTTCACTGCAAGTTTCTTCAGATGTCGTAGTTTGGGCTTTGCGAATTGTATCAGCAATTGTCGTCATAGTCCTTAGATTTCTTGAATGATGATCTATTTGATGTTCTTTGAAAAAAACCAGATCATACTTTGTCTTTTAGTCTTTGTCTTCTCTTCACAGCTACATAGCAACATCCAACTAAGTTGGCTTTATAGTTTGTTGGCAATTACCAACCATTAAAGATTTGATATGTCAATACCATTGAGCGTGTATATGGACTCAGTCCAATGCTTCAATTGTAGTAACAAGGTGATTTGATAACTTCTGTTTTTAGCAAACTTTCAGGCTACCAACGGATTTGAAATCTCTTTACAGTAAGCGTTTGCTTCTGGGGTAGCCAATGCTTTAGTGCATTACTATGGTCATTGATACATATGGTTTTTGGTAAATAATAATATTTTTTCAAATAAAAAATAACCATAAACGGATTTGAGAAAAGTCTGTACCTAAGCCATTAAACTTGGACTAGTAGTCTTATGCCTATTAAGCAATGGTGAATTGCTAAACCATTTGTTGTGTTCGGTGGTTAGCCAACACCCAAAACCCTTCTCACTTCCTAATAGTTCCAAGTTTTAAAAACATGCCACACTGCTACTGATAAACTTCATCATTTATAAACCCAGCTTGCTTCTCAATATCTTTAAGAGTTTATAGCAAAATGCATTCTTTTTCTTCTAGCTTCTTTTCAGCATCACTTTGGCAAACATTCATTTGACTATGATACTTCGTCATTTCTGCTAACATTTTATATAGTGCATGCCTCCAAAGTAAACCATTGTTACTTTACACTTTCATAAGTACCTCCAACTAATCATCTTTTGTTGAAGTGGTAAGCTCCAAATAGCATCTTCAATGAGAGGTGGATCAAACATAGTCCTGAGATCACTCCAAAGCACTCTGTCATAAGCATCTTCAGGCCTATTTGTTCCATACTTTTGCATTACCATTCATGTACAAAACTCTTATAAGATCCTATCGTGTGACGTCTTAATCATTAGCTAGCCAAAGCTCATGGTAGACTGTATCGGCTCTATTTGCTTCTTATTATCTGATAAACACATCTTTGACCTTGCTGAATATCTTCCAATTACCACACGATCAGATTTTATAGTCAAAGGTAGGATTCATAGCTTTATGATTCCTCTTTATCAGTTTTGAATCTTCTTGTGCATCTTGTCAAACATTATACATTTCTAGCCTTTTGCTTCTTTCTTTTTCTGTTTTTTTATTACTAGCTCTTCTTCCTTTACTTCACATTTTGCGCTTATAGATGAACATCTGTATCATCATCTTTTGTTTCTTTTGAAGTTTTTGTCTGAAGCTCTTCTCCAGTTATCTTTTCAATTTTGCATTGTAGCTCAGATTTCTAGGAACCAAAAAGTATCAATCTGCTGAATTAACTTATAAACTCCTTCTTGTAATCTCTCTTCAAAAGAATGCTTCTTTAATTGAGACAGTTTCCATGAACTCTGATTCTTGATGAAGGTACTCATGTATTCTCTTTGTTGTGCTTGTGTCATTGGCTTACTTCTTTTTGCTTTAGCTTTTTGTTCAGCATATAACTTCTTCTTCTCATTTATCATTTCCACCATTCTTTTTGCAAAATCATCATTGCTTATGCTTTCTCCCTGAAGACTCTTGACTACCTCTGTATTACCTTCCAGTTTTGCCCTAATGGTATCCCAATCTTCTTCAGTATAAAATTGTGCAGCCTTTTGAACTTCAACCTTTCTTTTTAGTTGTTGTTCTGACAATTCTTGTTCCTCCTGCATACTTTTGGCTAACATCTTATCTAAATGAATCTGTTTTGCAACTTCTTCATCCATTTAAGCTTGCAATCTTATAGCCTCTTCCAATCCAACTGCTTCTTGTCATATTTGTTCTTTAGTTTTGTGAGTAGCCTGGATATCCTCTTCAACCATTGGAGCCTTTCCTTCCCTTTGACCCCTTTTACTAGCAGTACCAGAATCAACTTTAGCACTACCAGTATTAACATCTTCAATACCAGTATTAATCTCAACTCTGCCAGTATTAATCTCTTCTTCAGCATCCAATCCAGTATTAATATTCTTAGCCACTGACCTTGCTCTCCTCTTATATCTCTTGCCCTTATCAGTTGATTTTACCTTGCTAACACCCTGAGAAGCAACCTTTGACAATGTTTTGGCTGCCTCCAAGATTGTAGGACTGATTTCTTCTTCTTGAGCCTCCCCTAAAGCTTTTGTAGGAGTAACAAAATCTGTTGACTTCTCTTTCATGGATTCTCTAACCAAAGAAACTAGAGGATCATCATCAATATCCTGTATTATCCTCCCCTGATCCTCTGGTTCTTCACCCTCTGATGCAGACACAATTACTTTCTTGGATTTCCTCTTCAAAGCTTTTTCCAGAGATTTCACCTTCTTTACCAATTTGAGCACAGCAGTCCCTAAGGTCTGTTTGGTGTCCTTCAACTCTTTCTCCAAACTAGTAACCCTGGTCACCAAGCTAGGTACAAGTACCATCAATTCTTTGAGTTGCACACTGGCCTTAGCACTTCCTGATATGTTACCTTTAGGGAGAGGTGCTTTATATGACCTAGGTGGTGAGGAATGAGGTGGTGAGTAAGGTGGTGATTGAAATGGTGAAAGAGGTGGTGATTGATGTGGTGAATGAGGTGGTGATTGATGTGGTGAATGAGGTGGTGATTGATGTGGTAAGGATGTGGATGGTAGTGGATCAACAGGTGTGGGATGGGGTTCAGCTGGTTGTGCTGATCCTTCACCTTGATCCATAGCTGCACCTGCCAACATAGCAGGCAGCAATGGTACAATATCCCCTGCATAACCCCTTTTCATGTTTGCAAAAAGCTTTTTGGTCAAAGTTGGGGCTAAATACTTTCCTTTATGTTCAGTATTAATGTCCAAAATAATTTGTAAAAATCTTGGATACATTAAAAATTTTGTATTACTCTCCAAGTTATGAACCATTCCATCAAAAATCATTTTAGAAAAATTATAAACCCTATTACTAGATAGACAGATTAATGCAGTAGCAACAGTACTACCAAATTGATCCCATCCACCAGACTTAGGGCTTAAGCAGTGTAAAATATGATGGATTAAAAATTTCCATTGGGGTGTAAAATTCTTTTTCCAAAAAGTTAATTTACCCTCAGTAACATACCCCAATGTGGCTAATCCAGCATATATTTCAGCATCAGATAAATTATGTATTCCTGTTGCATCTGCCAATTGAAGTTTACTTCTGACAGATGCCTCAGTAATAGTATACTCTTTAGAGTCTATAGATGCTACTAATTGTTGAGTCCCATTAGCAAGTGTTCTGACTGTGGCAGTTTGCCAGAACTGTTTGACTAGGGAGTCATAGATAGTAGGATTATGAGTTAAGGCATACCTGAGAGATGTACCTTTAAGAAAATCCACTACCTCAGTGAAACCAACACTTTCATTTGGTTTCTTCAGGAAAGCGACCATATTATGCTTGTCTGAGTACTTTAGATTGGCCATATAAACAAACCAAATCTAAATTTGTGATATTCAAGCATTGTTCCACAAACGTTACCTCGATTTTTAAATTCGCACCTCGTCGGGACACGACCCAGAAGTGTTTAGGGATTTACTTTGGGTAAAAAAAAATCCTTTTTAAAAGCCATACAGAAACTCTTCTTATTATTATTATATTTTTTGGGACTACTTATTAATATTATACTTTATATTATAATATATATAGTAAGAAATCTACAAATCATGCCCAGCCACCGATGGCTACACTCAAGAGGCCGCTTATGCTACTACGGGTAACTATAACTCGGGGGGGGGGGGGTACATCGACCCAACCGCAAGGTGACCGTAATTTGCTTACCATCACTCTGAAAAAAATTACCTCGACCACCTGGTTTCAATCACCGTATCGTGCAAAATAAATCAAAACGATATAAATCAAAATCAAAATCAAGGGAATTTTCAAGCCCCGAATTATCAAGCTCCGAACAATCAAGGAAGAGGGCAAAATTTCAATCAAGGAAACAACAATTATCAAGCTCCTAATCTTCAAGCTCCGAATTTTCAAGCTCAAGTTGGACCTTCAAACGAGTTAACAAACTACATGAAGAGTAATGAAGCTACGCTAAGAGCAATGCAAACTCAAATGACGAACATGAAGACAGAATTGCGAAATGAGTTCAAATCTACGATTGATGCAAGAACCAATAAAATAGAAAATCAAAACAATCAAATAATGAACATATTAACTAATATGCAAAATCAAAATTCCTCGGGTTCGGGATCACTTCCTAGTAATACCGTTGCTAACCCGAGAGGTGATGTGAAAGCTATTACCACCCGAAGTGGTGTTGCTTATGATGGACCTTCAATTCCACCTACTCCTTCTCCTCTCCCGAAGGAAGTGGAACGTGAAACCGAGGTGACAAAGGACAAGGTGCAAAATACAAGTTTAGGAAGTACCGCACACGTCCAACCTCCGGTTGTCCAAGACCCGATTCCAGAGCCTGAAGTTGCTCCGAAGCCTAAACCTAAACCGTCAATACCTTATCCTTCGAGGCTTAACGACCAAAAGCTCCGTGAAAAAGCTAATAATCAAATGTTGAAGTTTCTTCAAATCTTTCAAAGATTACACTTTGATACTAGCTTCAACATTCTCATTCTTCATATTGCCAAGTTTTCTCTACTTTAAGATCTTCTAAGTAATAAAGAAAAGTTGTTCGAATTAGAACATACTCTGTAGATATATTGCTCGGCGTGCTCCTAAAAAAGTTCCCAAAAACTTGAGACCCCGACAAGTTTTTTAATCCCAGTGTGATTTTCCGGAGCATATTACTGCTTAGCTTGCCGATCTTGGCGCTATCAATAACTAATACCTCTTCCATGTGAAACAGGTTTTTGCTCTCGGAACTCACTTTGCCAGCATGACACTCGAAATCCGCAGACTGATCGGGTCCCGCTCATCCGCAAAGGTGTCGCCAAAGAGGTTTGTGTGTAAAAAGTAGGAAAGTTTTTATTTTCCAGCTGACTTTGTTGTAGTTGATTACGATGTTGATCCTCGAGTTCCTCTCATCCTCGGGAGACCTTTCTTGAGGACGGCAAGAGCTTTAATCGATGTTTATGGTGAAGAATTAACTCTACGAGTCATGATGAGTGCCATTACGTTATAGTTCGGACAAACTTCAGATACTCCGTAGTAACGAAACGGTTAATCAAGTCAATTCATAGACTTTCTTGAGAGAGTATGCCTCACGAAGTGCTCTGATCTCGATAGTTCGTTAAGTGCAATCCTACTCCTTCTGGATCCTATCATCGCTTCTTTCTCCCCCTCGTTCACTCTTTTTGAAGGAGGAGATTTCATTTTGGAAGAAATTGAGACTTTTTACGTACCCCAGAAGAGCTTTCTAATTTAGATGATGATTATTACGACACGGAGGGAGACATTCTTTACCTTGAAAAATTGTTAAATGAAGACCCGTCTTCGACTCTCCCTCCGATGAAGAATGACGACCTTAAGCAAGTAATGTTACTATGACGAAGCCTTCAAATCGAGAAGAACCTCCTGGAACTCGAGCTTAAGGATTTATCGTCTCATTTAGAATATGCATTTTTACCCGATAAATATCCCCGTTAACTTCGAAAGAGTTAAAAGATGACGAAAAACCGCCCTTTTAAAGGTTTCATAGTCCACAAATGGCATCGCATGGAAAATTTCCGACATTAAGGGTATCGACCCTAGTTTTTGTACTCACAAGATCTTAATGGAAGATGACTTCAAACCGGCGGTTCAACATCAAAGAAGGGTGAATCCAAAAATTCATGAGGTTATCAAAAAGGAAAGTTACAAACGTTCCTTGAAGCCGGATGTTTACCCGATCTCTGAATAGTCCGTGAGGTGAGCCCCGTTCATTGTGTGCTAAGAATGGTGGCATGACATAGTTTGAAAAACGAAATAATGAAAATTAAATACCCACTAGGTTTAGTTATAGGGGGGGCAAAATTTTGGGCGAGTTTGTATTGATTACCGAAATTAAATAGTTGCCACACTAAAGTACCATTTTCCCGTTGCTTTTATGGACCAAATCCTAGAACGTTTAGCAGGGAACGAATACTATTGTTTTCTAGATGGATTTTCTGGATATTTTCAAATTCCTATTGACGTTTCAACATTTGTAATACAATCCTCTATTACTAAGACCAAGAGAAGACCACTTTCACTTTCCCTTATGGAATGTTTGCCTACCGACGTATGCCTTTCGGTTTATGTAATGCTCCGGGCACGTTCCAAAGGTGCATGATGGCCATTTTTCCACAACATGATTCGAGGAAACAGAAGTCTTCACATAGGCATTGACATTTCTCTCGCGGATCTTCGGGGAATTCTCTCTGTCTTGCCTCTCCCATGTAAGATAAAAATGCTAAAACACGGTGCGAAATGAATAACCAACTTAGTTCTGAATTAGGAGAATGCCATTTCATGGTTAAAAGAGGCAAAGTCCCTGCCAAAAGATTTCAAAGTCCGGGAATGAGGTCGACTGAGCTAAAGTGATGTTATAGCTCAACACCTCCCTCACCCACTCTTACGTTACAGGATCGAAGTTTTTTTAGGTCACTGCGCGGGTTCTATCGTCTGATTTATTCAAATTATTTATATCAAATCGCCCCACCCGGCCGATGACCTATCTTTCTAGAAAAAAAAAACCCGTTTTATTTTTCTTAAAAGAATGATTAACAGAAAAACAGGCGCTTTCAATATACTTAAAAAGAAGAGTTGAACCGAAGCCCCGATTTCAAGCGTTGCCCCTCGGAATTGGGAGACTACCCATATGTGATGAAATTATGTTGACCGCATCGCCGATTATGCGATAGGTGCAGTCTTGGGGAAACGAAAGACCAAACATTTTTAGCCTATACACTATGCAAGTAAGACCATGACAGATGCTCAAACACATTACACAACTACAGAAAAAGAGTTATTAGCTGTGGTATGCTTTCGAGAAATTCCGGCCTTACTTAGTCTTATAAAAGACCTTGTGTATATGGACCACTCGGCTCTTAATATCTTCTTTGCTAAGGCAAGATGCGAAACCGAGATTGCTCTGGTGGATTCTCCTACTCCAAGAATTTGATGTCATTATTCGTGATAAAAAAAAGAGCGAGAATCTCGCGGCCGACCATTTATCTAGATTAGAGAATCCTCATCAAGATGATCTCGAGAAAAAGGAAATAACTGAAACATTTCCTCTCGAGACCCTTGGAATGATATCTTTTCATGGTGATTCTAATACCCCGTGGTTTGCCGACATTGCAAATTACCATGCGGGAAATTTTGTAGTAAAAGGGATGTCATCCCAACAAAAGAAGAATTCTTTAAGGACGTTAAGCATTATTTTTGAACGACCCCTACTGTATTAGAATTTGTGCGGATCAAGTGATTAGTCGATGTGTTCACGGCCAAGAAGCCGTTAATATCCTTACGGCTTGCCATAATGGACCCACCGGGGGACATCATGGTGCGAACTACACCGCGATGCCCATGACATGGTAAAGTCATGTGACTCATGTCAACGTCAAGGCAAAATCTCGCAAAAAGATGAAATGCCTCAAAATGCAATTCAAGTATGCGAGATCTTTGACGTGTGGGGCATCGATTTTATGAGACCATTCCCGTCTTCTCGAGGGAACAAGTACATTCTCGTGGCCGTCGATTACTTGTCTAAATGGGTTGAAGCAAAAGCGCTCCCCACTAATGATGCCCGAGTTGTTGTAAAATTCTTGAAATCTCTTTTTGCCCGATTTGGAACTGCTCGTGCTATAATTAGTGACCGCGATACTTATTTTTGTAATGATCAATTTGCGAAGGTCATGCTTAACTATGGAGTTACTCACCGTCTTTTCTACCGCGTATCATCCACAAACGAGTGGACAAGTGGAGGTTTTAAATCATGGTTTAAAACGTATCTTAGAAAGGACCGTAGGTGAAAATCATGCTTCATGGTCCGATAAGTTAGATGATGCATTATGGGCCTTCCGTACCGCATTCAAGACACCCATTGTGTGCACTCCTTATAAGCTCGTGTACGGAAAGGCTTGCCATCTTCCTATCGAGCTTGAACACAAGGCCTATTGGGCCTTGAAACATTGTAATTTTGACCTTAAGACCGCGGGTGATCACCAGAAAGTTCAAATGAATGAATTAAATGAACTATGGGATCAAGCTTACGAGAAATCTTTAATCTACCAAGAAAAAACAAAGAAGATTCATGATTCTAAGATTAAAAACCGCGTTTTCAACGTTGGTGATCGGTTTCTTCTCTTCAATTCTTGATTAAAGATTTTCTCAGGCAAGCTCAAAACTCGTTGGACCGGACCATTCACCATTGCTCAAGTTTTCCCTTATGGAACCATCGAGTTATCTTAAACAAATGGACCAAATTTCAAGGTGAACGGTCATAGACT